>OZ010597.1:2213559-2283559 GCA_963932145.1 Acanthosepion lycidas
CATTTTTACATCATATATATTTATATATCCAAAATTTTTATATAACACACAATATATACAGGGTGTCCATAAGGTTTGTGTGCACTTTAAAAAATTTAACTTTATTTCTATTGCAAATACAAATAATCTGTAAAAAATGTTATAAAGTTTAATGTACCTAGTTTTAAGTATAGCTAAAATAACTACTGTAAATCAGTTGGCAAATGTTTTCCATGAACTGCAAAATCGTATTACCCTTTTTATTGCTAATGATGGAGGACATGTGGAAACTTAAATGAAATTGCAATAAAACCTTAAGTAAATATCTATTTACTACTTACTAATCCTTTTTACAAATTATTTCTATCGCAAATACAAATAAAGTTTTAAATTTTTTAAAGTGCACACGAACTTTATGGACACCCTGTGTGTGTGTGTGTATTTTGGCAGCAACAATCCTTTCAAACATTTTTGGGTTTTAAATCTTTTTTTTTTTTTTTTTTTTTTTTTTTTTCTTCCAAGTTTTCAAATTTCCAAATTAATAGTTGTTTTTAACTTATATTTTTTCATTGTACTTTCAAATGTTATTACATTCATTCTAAAGGCTTGTTCTGTGTCTATTTACAGTTTATTTTTTAAATTCCAGTGTTCTCATGTTTGATATGAACCAATTTCAAGTCATTTAAATGGGCAGAAGGATAGAGAAAGTTGGAGGTTCAAGAGTTCAAACGTAAAAGCCCTGGTGCATAGAAGAGTGTGTTCAGGTGTGAACAGGCACCTGCTTAACATGTGGTCGGATCTATTGTATGGGCTGCACATGTCATATTTTTTTGCTCTGGATAAGTTATGACTATAGCATCAGAGAAAGGATAAAATTATTGATTCTGATTTAGGTCAACTTTTCCATTTCATTATATACATATTTAGAGATCTGCTTTGAAAATAGCGCTTTGCTCACAATTAGTTACCTTATATCCTGGTTGGGAGCAGATCTTGTTTGAGATTCACTTCCTAGACTAAGATGTTCTTATCCTGGTTAGGACAGTTTCTGATTGATTGGTTATAAGCAAACATTTACCATTTATAACTGATATGCCCTAGCAATTCTTGATTATACAGCAATTTTTAGAGATGTTGAAATTTTTGTCTCCTTGTTATTTACTTTTATTGATTTTTTTTTTTTTTTTTTTTTTTTTTTTTTTTCTCTATCACAACAATACAAACCTTTCAGTTCCATTTCACTGGACTTAAAAATGATATATTGGAAAATAAGTGTATTCCTTTTTTATCGGGAAACTGCTTCAATTGCTGTTAGCACTAGAATCTTTAGTAGGGATTCTCATCTAGGTCAGTTATTTCACTGTTTAAGAAAGTGAAAAAAAAAACAAAAAACTGAATATTTCAATTTTTTTTATTTAGTATTTTTGAGTTACTAATAAACTGATAGTAACTCAAATAACCACTAAAAAAAAATAAAATTCAATTTAAAACAAATTTTACATTTAATGAGATGCAGTAATTTGTCTGCTGCTTTTATTTTTGTCAAAAACTGAGAGGTGAGTTGTTAAATATTCCTGTCTAATACTTGAACCAAACCATGTATGTCACCCCAGCTGTCGACATAACCTCACTTGGCACAGTTGTTGCAGGAACTGCTAAATACATCTTAATTACCTGTTGTTGCTGTTACCGGTTAACCAGGCTTCTTCAGTGATGGCCCTGGGATTGCTGGCACTCCAAGCAAGCTGAACTTCAGCGTCCTTACAAGAGTTTCCAAAACTAAAGCATATAAAGACACTCTCCCTCCTATGCACCAGAAAATTTACATTTGAACTCTTGTACAACTCTTAGAATTTTCACAAGGAGAAAAATTGAAAATGTAAAATTAACAAGTTTATTACAATATACAACTTAATACAAGCTAAAGGCAACCTTCATTATCCTACCTAAAACATTTTTCTATCCTTTAGATCTACAAATCTTTTCATGGTACTTTCTAAACCAATCACTTTTATAAGATCAAAATAGGCAAAGAATTTAATCTGTCTTGAGTCATGGATGACCGCAAATGCGTTTTTTTTTTTATAAGTTTTAGTGTTGGAAGATCTCAGGAACATGACAGCATGATGGCCCCTCAAATGACTGTCTATGTTGCTAGTACCTTAAGCTGATCCTGCTTGTTTGTAATGTTTAAAGTAGTCCTTGTGCATTGTTACAAAACAAAACTGAAAATTTGAATCCTAATTGTTGTCCTTCTCTTCTAAACTCTTAGAATCAAAAACTTTTTTTTTTTTTTTTTTTTTTTCTCGTTCATGTGAACAAATTGCAAAACTAGAATCTAATCTTAAGTGATGAATTGTGAAACGGTGGTTTTTAGATTCAAGCTTTTAATCTTTAGTCATTATTTTAGTCGTTTGCTGAAAGGAATTCTCTTAAAAACAATCACAAAACTCAATGACTGAATTATAATTTTAGTTCAACCAAAAACTTTTGTCAATAGTTTTACTTTCAATTTTCTTTGAAACAGGTGAAGAAGACCAACTGGCTTATGATATTTCTCGATTGAGGAAGGCGGAACCAGACTATCATTTAAAACCAACCTTGGATAAACCAACAAAAAGTGAGTGTTGTAAATCCTTTTTCTTTCTTGTTGTTTTTTTTTTTTTTTTTTTTTCTCCTTATAAAATGATAGATTTCAAACTTTTGATAAAAAAAAAATGAATCATTTTGCCTTTCATCTATTTGCAATTCTAGAGCGATCATTCTTAATGGTAATATTGTGCATGATACAAATTTCTACTTACCTCCATTTTATTTTTCAGGAAGTAATGAAAGAAAGTTACTAACAATAAGGACAAATCACCTGTCACTTGTGTTTCTCTTTGATCATTTAGTAGGGAACCATGTTTGGTTTGAGTAATAAAACTATCTTACTCTTCCCGACAAATATAATTTTCTTTTCAAGAACATTCTACTCAACAAAAACTTTCCAGGTCTTTTGTGTTCCTCCAAGGAATAACCCCCCCGCCTCCTCACCACATTAAAAGAATTTGGTAATTATCAGCATGATCTGAAGATGCCATGTTTGTTGAATATTGCCAAAATTTGTGAGAACTTTCCAGGTTAACTGTCATTTTTGTCAACGAAATGTTTTTCATTATTTTGATGGAATATTATGAAATTTCTCTTAACTAATTTCAGCAAATGTAGCCTTTGGTTGCTCTAATATATCTAGCCCAACATATACACAGCATCATCTTTTGAAGGAATACACTTTGGATATAGTTCGGTTTATTTTAGTTGACACCACCACCAACCCACACATCTTACATTTTGGGTTATAAAGTATCCGGGGTGAAGAATTTTTGTTCCACTTATATGGAAGTCTTATGTCAGTGTTTATGCTCCTGATTTCCAACATCAGGTTTAGATCTTTTTATGGCATAGATTTTTTTTTACTTTTTTAATCCCATTTGCCTTAGAAATCAGCTTGACAAAATGCCCAACAAAGAAATTTCTGTATGGACACTTCCTAAGTCTCTCTTTCTCTCTAAGTCTGTCTCTAAGTCTGTCTCTAAGTCTGTCTCTAAGTCTGTCTCTAAGTCTGTCTCTAAGTCTGTCTCTAAGTCTGTCTCTAAGTCTGTCTCTAAGTCTGTCTCTAAGTCTGTCTCTAAGTCTGTCTCTAAGTCTGTCTCTAAGTCTGTCTCTAAGTCTGTCTCTAAGTCTGTCTCTAAGTCTGTCTCTAAGTCTGTCTCTAAGTCTGTCTCTAAGTCTGTCTCTAAGTCTGTCTCTAAGTCTGTCTCTAAGTCTGTCTCTAAGTCTGTCTCTAAGTCTGTCTCTAAGTCTGTCTCTAAGTCTGTCTCTAAGTCTGTCTCTAAGTCTGTCTCTAAGTCTGTCTCTAAGTCTGTCTCTAAGTCTGTCTCTAAGTCTGTCTCTAAGTCTGTCTCTAAGTCTGTCTCTAAGTCTGTCTCTAAGTCTGTCTCTAAGTCTGTCTCTAAGTCTGTCTCTAAGTCTGTCTCTAAGTCTGTCTCTAAGTCTGTCTCTAAGTCTGTCTCTAAGTCTGTCTCTAAGTCTGTCTCTAAGTCTGTCTCTAAGTCTGTCTCTAAGTCTGTCTCTAAGTCTGTCTCTAAGTCTGTCTCTAAGTCTGTCTCTAAGTCTGTCTCTAAGTCTGTCTCTAAGTCTGTCTCTAAGTCTGTCTCTAAGTCTGTCTCTAAGTCTGTCTCTAAGTCTGTCTCTAAGTCTGTCTCTAAGTCTGTCTCTAAGTCTGTCTCTAAGTCTGTCTCTAAGTCTGTCTCTAAGTCTGTCTCTAAGTCTGTCTCTAAGTCTGTCTCTAAGTCTGTCTCTAAGTCTGTCTCTAAGTCTGTCTCTAAGTCTGTCTCTAAGTCTGTCTCTAAGTCTGTCTCTAAGTCTGTCTCTAAGTCTGTCTCTAAGTCTGTCTCTAAGTCTGTCTCTAAGTCTGTCTCTAAGTCTGTCTCTAAGTCTGTCTCTAAGTCTGTCTCTAAGTCTGTCTCTAAGTCTGTCTCTAAGTCTGTCTCTAAGTCTGTCTCTAAGTCTGTCTCTAAGTCTGTCTCTAAGTCTGTCTCTAAGTCTGTCTCTAAGTCTGTCTCTAAGTCTGTCTCTAAGTCTGTCTCTAAGTCTGTCTCTAAGTCTGTCTCTAAGTCTGTCTCTAAGTCTGTCTCTAAGTCTGTCTCTAAGTCTGTCTCTAAGTCTGTCTCTAAGTCTGTCTCTAAGTCTGTCTCTAAGTCTGTCTCTAAGTCTGTCTCTAAGTCTGTCTCTAAGTCTGTCTCTAAGTCTGTCTCTAAGTCTGTCTCTAAGTCTGTCTCTAAGTCTGTCTCTAAGTCTGTCTCTAAGTCTGTCTCTAAGTCTGTCTCTAAGTCTGTCTCTAAGTCTGTCTCTAAGTCTGTCTCTAAGTCTGTCTCTAAGTCTGTCTCTAAGTCTGTCTCTAAGTCTGTCTCTAAGTCTGTCTCTAAGTCTGTCTCTAAGTCTGTCTCTAAGTCTGTCTCTAAGTCTGTCTCTAAGTCTGTCTCTAAGTCTGTCTCTAAGTCTGTCTCTAAGTCTGTCTCTAAGTCTGTCTCTAAGTCTGTCTCTAAGTCTGTCTCTAAGTCTGTCTCTAAGTCTGTCTCTAAGTCTGTCTCTAAGTCTGTCTCTAAGTCTGTCTCTAAGTCTGTCTCTAAGTCTGTCTCTAAGTCTGTCTCTAAGTCTGTCTCTAAGTCTGTCTCTAAGTCTGTCTCTAAGTCTGTCTCTAAGTCTGTCTCTAAGTCTGTCTCTAAGTCTGTCTCTAAGTCTGTCTCTAAGTCTGTCTCTAAGTCTGTCTCTAAGTCTGTCTCTAAGTCTGTCTCTAAGTCTGTCTCTAAGTCTGTCTCTAAGTCTGTCTCTAAGTCTGTCTCTAAGTCTGTCTCTAAGTCTGTCTCTAAGTCTGTCTCTAAGTCTGTCTCTAAGTCTGTCTCTAAGTCTGTCTCTAAGTCTGTCTCTAAGTCTGTCTCTAAGTCTGTCTCTAAGTCTGTCTCTAAGTCTGTCTCTAAGTCTGTCTCTAAGTCTGTCTCTAAGTCTGTCTCTAAGTCTGTCTCTAAGTCTGTCTCTAAGTCTGTCTCTAAGTCTGTCTCTAAGTCTGTCTCTAAGTCTGTCTCTAAGTCTGTCTCTAAGTCTGTCTCTAAGTCTGTCTCTAAGTCTGTCTCTAAGTCTGTCTCTAAGTCTGTCTCTAAGTCTGTCTCTAAGTCTGTCTCTAAGTCTGTCTCTAAGTCTGTCTCTAAGTCTGTCTCTAAGTCTGTCTCTAAGTCTGTCTCTAAGTCTGTCTCTAAGTCTGTCTCTAAGTCTGTCTCTAAGTCTGTCTCTAAGTCTGTCTCTAAGTCTGTCTCTAAGTCTGTCTCTAAGTCTGTCTCTAAGTCTGTCTCTAAGTCTGTCTCTAAGTCTGTCTCTAAGTCTGTCTCTAAGTCTGTCTCTAAGTCTGTCTCTAAGTCTGTCTCTAAGTCTGTCTCTAAGTCTGTCTCTAAGTCTGTCTCTAAGTCTGTCTCTAAGTCTGTCTCTAAGTCTGTCTCTAAGTCTGTCTCTAAGTCTGTCTCTAAGTCTGTCTCTAAGTCTGTCTCTAAGTCTGTCTCTAAGTCTGTCTCTAAGTCTGTCTCTAAGTCTGTCTCTAAGTCTGTCTCTAAGTCTGTCTCTAAGTCTGTCTCTAAGTCTGTCTCTAAGTCTGTCTCTAAGTCTGTCTCTAAGTCTGTCTCTAAGTCTGTCTCTAAGTCTGTCTCTAAGTCTGTCTCTAAGTCTGTCTCTAAGTCTGTCTCTAAGTCTGTCTCTAAGTCTGTCTCTAAGTCTGTCTCTAAGTCTGTCTCTAAGTCTGTCTCTAAGTCTGTCTCTAAGTCTGTCTCTAAGTCTGTCTCTAAGTCTGTCTCTAAGTCTGTCTCTAAGTCTGTCTCTAAGTCTGTCTCTAAGTCTGTCTCTAAGTCTGTCTCTAAGTCTGTCTCTAAGTCTGTCTCTAAGTCTGTCTCTAAGTCTGTCTCTAAGTCTGTCTCTAAGTCTGTCTCTAAGTCTGTCTCTAAGTCTGTCTCTAAGTCTGTCTCTAAGTCTGTCTCTAAGTCTGTCTCTAAGTCTGTCTCTAAGTCTGTCTCTAAGTCTGTCTCTAAGTCTGTCTCTAAGTCTGTCTCTAAGTCTGTCTCTAAGTCTGTCTCTAAGTCTGTCTCTAAGTCTGTCTCTAAGTCTGTCTCTAAGTCTGTCTCTAAGTCTGTCTCTAAGTCTGTCTCTAAGTCTGTCTCTAAGTCTGTCTCTAAGTCTGTCTCTAAGTCTGTCTCTAAGTCTGTCTCTAAGTCTGTCTCTAAGTCTGTCTCTAAGTCTGTCTCTAAGTCTGTCTCTAAGTCTGTCTCTAAGTCTGTCTCTAAGTCTGTCTCTAAGTCTGTCTCTAAGTCTGTCTCTAAGTCTGTCTCTAAGTCTGTCTCTAAGTCTGTCTCTAAGTCTGTCTCTAAGTCTGTCTCTAAGTCTGTCTCTAAGTCTGTCTCTAAGTCTGTCTCTAAGTCTGTCTCTAAGTCTGTCTCTAAGTCTGTCTCTAAGTCTGTCTCTAAGTCTGTCTCTAAGTCTGTCTCTAAGTCTGTCTCTAAGTCTGTCTCTAAGTCTGTCTCTAAGTCTGTCTCTAAGTCTGTCTCTAAGTCTGTCTCTAAGTCTGTCTCTAAGTCTGTCTCTAAGTCTGTCTCTAAGTCTGTCTCTAAGTCTGTCTCTAAGTCTGTCTCTAAGTCTGTCTCTAAGTCTGTCTCTAAGTCTGTCTCTAAGTCTGTCTCTAAGTCTGTCTCTAAGTCTGTCTCTAAGTCTGTCTCTAAGTCTGTCTCTAAGTCTGTCTCTAAGTCTGTCTCTAAGTCTGTCTCTAAGTCTGTCTCTAAGTCTGTCTCTAAGTCTGTCTCTAAGTCTGTCTCTAAGTCTGTCTCTAAGTCTGTCTCTAAGTCTGTCTCTAAGTCTGTCTCTAAGTCTGTCTCTAAGTCTGTCTCTAAGTCTGTCTCTAAGTCTGTCTCTAAGTCTGTCTCTAAGTCTGTCTCTAAGTCTGTCTCTAAGTCTGTCTCTAAGTCTGTCTCTAAGTCTGTCTCTAAGTCTGTCTCTAAGTCTGTCTCTAAGTCTGTCTCTAAGTCTGTCTCTAAGTCTGTCTCTAAGTCTGTCTCTAAGTCTGTCTCTAAGTCTGTCTCTAAGTCTGTCTCTAAGTCTGTCTCTAAGTCTGTCTCTAAGTCTGTCTCTAAGTCTGTCTCTAAGTCTGTCTCTAAGTCTGTCTCTAAGTCTGTCTCTAAGTCTGTCTCTAAGTCTGTCTCTAAGTCTGTCTCTAAGTCTGTCTCTAAGTCTGTCTCTAAGTCTGTCTCTAAGTCTGTCTCTAAGTCTGTCTCTAAGTCTGTCTCTTTCCCCCCCTCCTTAACAATTGTCAGGACAATATTTCAACAGACCCCCAACTCCCACCCTCTGTTACCAGCTTCATCAAATTTACTAAAGAGATACTTAGACAAATCTGATTCATTCATTAAAAAAGAATGACAAGATTCTTCTATTTACATTGTTTGGCTGGGTGTACCCCCGCCTCACTTCTTTTGTTGTCTGGCTGGGTGTACCCCTTTTATTGTCATTCATAACATTTTGGTTGTTGTATGCTCCATATGTTGGAATTTTGAAACCAAACCCTTTAAATTTTAAGGTAGATTATTCTAGTTCCATGTTCCTTTACTGGATATCTCAGTTTTAGCTACAGTGTAACCCAGATATAAGAGATTTGTCAGGACCAGAGAAGTATCTTATATCCGGGTTTCTCTTATATCTGGGTTTGGTCTATTTTGTTTAGGTAAGTATGGCTCTAATTTGGGACCAGAGAAAATGTCTCTTATATCCGGGTTACACTGTATTTTACTTTTAGTAACTAAACTCTCCAAATTTTTGTTCACCTCTGCTGTGGCCAGGTATTGAAGTCCAGTCTCTGGATTACTTCAACCAACACTCTTTTAATGTTTCCTTAGACGACAGTTCAAACAATGTAAATACTTCATCTCAGAAATAGACAAAAGATTCTTCTGTTCAGTTTGATTGTATTTTTCTTATATGCAAACAAGAACTTTCTTTTTGAGACTCTGTGCTCAGATGAATAATCATTTTGACACATACTTTCCTTTCCTTAATTTATTTTCAAGGATTTGGGTTGCTGAGTTAAACCAAAAAAAAAAAAAAAATCCTTAACATTAACGGTAAATGCTACCAAAATGTATTGGCTGACATTCAGGAACAATACAATAAGACAAACAGTAATACATTGTCATTTTAAAACAAGTACGTATTAGAGCAATTGCTGCCCGAACAGTTATATATAAATTTCTATTATGTAGAGGCAGTTTTTGAAATTTTTTACAATTGTCCAGTGGAAAAAGTAGAAAATCAACTGGAAAATTTATGCCTGAATGTAAACAGTTAAAATTCAAATCGAATTTCATCAAACTTTTCATATTCATTGGTTGCTAAAGAAAAAGGCAATTTAATTGAAGATATCAAATCCTTTGTCCTTAAAATATTTCAATCTGAATTGTGCTTTTATCCAAGTGCCATATTGGGCCCTTGACCAATAATCTTCATAATATTTTTTATTTTTAGGTCAACCTGCTGATGGGCCAGACGTTGGCAACTACATTGATGATCGTATCAGAGATGCTGATAATGATGACAATGCCCCACCATTCGATAATGTTCGAGAATTTGTTTATGAGGGGTCAGGTAGTGATGCCGGATCCCTCAGTTCTCTGAATACAAGCTCTGGCAGTGATGGGGACAATGACTATGATGCATTGAACAACTGGGGGCCAAAGTTTGCTAAACTAGCGGATATGTACGGAGCAGGACAACCAGCAGAGGATTGAGAGGATGGCTGTGGAGGGGACTCTGAACGTTCTTAAATCATTTTGCTGGATTTGCTCCTTGGAGTCTAGAGTTTAAAATGAAAGAACCAAGAAAAGGTGGGGTGGGGGAAGGAATTTACTGAATTCTAAAATTTGACAATATCTTAATCTTTCTTTATTCTGTACAATTTTTTTTTTTTATCTCAAAAAGGGAAGCTAAAATTCAAGACAAATTTCTGAAATACCAAAAGCTATATACACTTGAGTGTATGAACCAATATCTTGAAAGCAAAAAAAAAAAAAAAAAAAAAAAATAAAATGCTCGTCCAAAATAAGGTACAGAATGAAGAAAGCCAAATACATTAAGTGCACAAGACTGTTATTGTTAATTATCAGGGTGATATTAATTCTAATTAATATCTCTATTATTTACATATTTTATGAAATTGTCAACCCTACCCCCCCCCCCCGCCCCATGAGGCCCAATTGCATAATTCATTTTTTTCCTTCCAAGTTGTTTTTTTTTTTTTTTTTTTTTTTTCTCCGTCACATTCCTCCCTTCACATTCCTCCCTACTTGTGATCCCATTAATTCCTTCCTCATTTTCATAATTCTACTAATGACTGAAAGTCTTTTTGCATTCTAAAATTCCTCCCCAGGGAGCCAAGTGCCTCCCATTCAAGAATTGCTGTTCCTTAAACATGCTCAATATAAACAATCATGGAAGTAGCCCCAATCAGCAGTGCTGTTTCACCATGTCCGTTCTGTAGATGTAACTCTGGTTGTGGACTTAAATTCTTCCACTGGCTACTTTCTTGGGTTTGTTTATATCCTGCAAATATATTCAAATCTAGAACTGGAAAATTCAGTCATCAGTAAAACTAAATTTTCCTAAATATTCATTTTTATCTTAAGTTCATTAGGTGACTGCTTTGATGTTTTTCTTTACATTTTCAATCATTACAAGGTGATTATAAGCCTCAGGTTTTGTAGAAACTTGTTTTTTAATTGCATTAACAGGAGAAAAAAAAAGATTCCTTTCCTTAACCAACGTTTTTTTTTTTTTCTTTTCTTTTCTTTGAATTAAAGACTTTTTTTTTTTTGTTTTTTGTTTTAAACATTTTTCTTAGAAAAGAAAAAAAAAAATAAAAGTGACAGACGACATCTTCAAAACCCCCCTCCCACCACCACTCCAACTAATCTAAAGGAGGAAATTGTTTTCAGGATCCAGAAAAAAAAAAAAAAAAGAAATAAAAAAGGCGCACATATATATATATATATATATATATATATATGTAAGGTAGATACATAAATGGTTTAGCAAACTCTGGAAGGGAAAAAACAAATTTTGTCACAAATGAAGACTTTTTCTTGCTTGTCAAACAAGAATTGACTCGATTCACTCAATGAGAAGACAATATCTGTGCAATTTTTATTTGCATTTATTAACCATTGAGATGAGGCCATGTATTGCAGAGAGATACAAAATAGAATTAAGTGACACTATAGTACAATAATGACCAATTTTCATGAATCTAATTGGCAGGTAGGGGTACATACATACACACACATATATATATATATATATATATATATATATATAATATATTCATTTGTATGGAGACAAGTATCACCTTTGGTTAATATCTAGAAATGCTTTTCACAAAAAGCAATAATTTTGGTCCAAAATACACAACTGTTTACAATGTTTGTTTTTTTTGTTTTTTTTTTAATATGGTTGGGGGAAAGGAGTTAACGTAAGACATTTTTTTATATACTATGTCTTAATATTTCTTTTTTTTTTTTTTTTTTTTTTTTTTAAACAAAAGTAATTAAATTTGTATTTATACTGACATTTTCTATTTTTTGCCTTTTAATCAACTATTTGCTTAACAGAATTTTAATAACATTTCTTATAAAAGACAGGAAAAAAAAAAATTGTTAGTTCCTCCCCACAAAAAAGCAAAATTTTTCATTTACACAAATGTAACAAGATTAAGAGTAGCAGGAATTTTTTTTTTTTTTCAAAATTGAAAGGAAGATAAATTTGCTAATGCAAGTAAAAGTATATATGTGTGGTAAATAAGTTTCATCAAGAGAATGTCTTAATTTTTAGTAATAAAATCCCTGTAAGTTGTGGGTTCTGGTCATTGCTCCAGATCTCTTCTGTTTATTGTAGTGTTGTTGCCCATTGCTTTTTCTCCTCAAACAATCGTAAATCCCAAATGATATGTAATTATTTTAATCAAGGCATAACATACCAAACTCTGAAATATTGCATTGATTTCAGGAGAGTTGGGTTGTGATGCCAACTTATCATAATTTGGACAGCAATGTTTAGTTTTTCTTTTTGTCTCTCATGTGTACAACGGTATTGTCAGAAATGTTGCTAGGGTTATGAGTTAAGTTATCCAATGGTTATTTTCATGGGAGAAAGATGAGAAAATAAAATCGATGACACTCCAATAAGTATTAGTTCTGTAGCAGGGACCACACATCTGAACTTCTAATGAAAATAGATGATTGGGTTAATAGCTTGAAAGTAAATTCCCCATAAGATTGTTAAACACAGGATTTTGTTTCATTTTCATCTAGCTTCTAATCTTGTCTTTCCAATTTTTCTAAATCTAAGAGAACTGGTATTTTCTTTCTATTTATTGTCTAACTTTCCCTTAGTCACTAAAAACAAAATTAATTTTTGTATAAAATTTACATTAAATTTTTCAAATTGGAATATTAATAATCAGAATATCTAAATTGAATGTTTTCAGATGAATTTGCTAATGTAATAAGTTGTCTTTTAATTAGGCACTCATTTTATAATGGCCTTTAGCCAAATGAAGCTTCAAGGGATGTTTAAGATCACCATCCAGACCAGTTCAGATTTCAAACCTAACAAGTTATCAGTCTTCCTTCCAATTTATAAATATTGTTATACCACCTTATAGAGCCAGTCTTCCCGACTCTGAAGACATTCAGACACAACTAGATTAAGTTTCCCTTTCTAGAAATTGCGATTATTCAATAAAGTGACTCTCCTTTGCTTGTATCTTCAGCTATAATATTGTTAGTCGTATCTTGTAAGCTCTTTGTTGTACAAACCAGTTTAAAATCCTTAAAAATATGCTGCTGTCATATCAACACACGTCCTGGTTAAACAATAAGACCTCATATAATGTCCGTTGGTCAAACCCACACCTGCCTAAAAGAACTGGGGGAATTTATATGTTGGCCAATTCTATGAAAATGATTGGCTTCTATGCCTTATCGGTAAAATCAAATGAATTGATTCAGTCTGCAGCCTTCACTGAACAGACTAAAAAAAAAAAAAAAAGAAAATCCGTTCATGGCTTTCAAAGATATTTTCTTACCTTTTCTTCTGGTTTGCACAAAATTTTTTTTTTTTTTTTTTTTTTTTTTTTGTTTTGCTTTGTCTCCAAAGTGGACAATCTTAATAACAATCTTAAATTTGTTGTACACTTGGCAAAAATCAAACTTATAATTAAGAGCTTTCAAAACTTTAAGTGTTTGAACAATGGGGACCACATCAACTGTAATTAGGGTTTGACTATTGAATAATTAGACGATTTGGTTTTTTTTTTCTATATGTGGTGGGGGGTTGATTCGGAAATTTTAAACTATTTACCTTTCCAAGCTTGGTTTTCAATTTCTGCTTCTCAAAATGTCTACACTCTCTTAAATGGCTGGAATTTAACATTCATGTTTGGAAGCAAGATCTGGAAAATATTCTTGCCTTTCTTTCCTTGTTCTTCATTGTGACAAAATAGTTTGAATTTAAATGCTTGTTCCTTATCAAGTTGTAAATTTTGAGAATACTTTTTTTATTAGTTATGAGTGTCCATAACTTACCAAATTAAAGTTAATAACTTTTAATGACGGATATATATATATATAAAATTATTCCCTTGCCTTTTGAGGCACCACAAATGTATATTTGTAATGTTTTTCAACCTGTTGTTTAATGACAAAGTGGTCATCTCATATTTGAAATGGAAAAAAATCAAAGTCTTGGACTTGTGCGTACGAACTGTGATTGTTTATTTTTTTTTTTTTTTTTTTTTTTTTTTTTTCTCCTCTCTTCACCTTGTTTCCTTTTCTTTTTTCCTCTCTCTCTTGGCATAAATGCATCTCTCAAGACTGGCATAGTAAAAAAAAAAAAAAAAAAAAAGTTAAAGGGTTATAGGAAGAGGTTGAGAATTGGCAATGCAGACCCTTTAAAAAGAACGGGTCAATGGGGGACCATGAAACTGATGACAGATTTAGGATTGAAAAGATTTGTGCCAAAAAGGAAAAATGTAAAATTTATATTTTTGAGATGTTTAAATTGCCAAAATTAGAAATATTCCATATAATAAAGTGTACACACACACACACACACACACACACACACACACACACACAGTGGATGCTGTAAAGATCTTGGCCTTTAGCACTTCCCGAAATGAGTTTTTATCAATGACCAAACATAAGAATGCTCATTACTGAAGAGTGGCTCAGTATAAGAACCTTCAAAATTTGCTTTATATATAAAGATAAAGGGTGAACAGAAATTAACACTGCATGCTGACTGGCAGTTTCACACCTTAAATGATAATTGGACACACACACACACACACACATCCCTACATACATACATACACACACACACACATATATATATATATATATACACACACACACAAGCAGTATAACTATGTTTCTTAAAATTGCCCCCATGAGATATACTGTGCCAGCCTCTTATTCAAATTAACACATCCAAGCAAAGGTATTTGTACAAAAAAAAAACTAAACTTTTTTTAGTTTCTTTTATTACGTACACAAGATTATATGAATATTATAGTTATAACTTTCTAATAAATGCTTTCCTTCTGCAAAAAGGGTGGGAGAAGCTTCAGGCCTCTTTTAATAGTGAAGGTTTTAAGGTGTGACCAATTGCAACCTTTAGAATCAAGAGGCTTACATGCCATGGTCCCACTGAGGTGAGACAATTGGTGTAAGGATGTAAGTTTTCAGTTGGAATTACCTTCTTTTCATCAGCATTTCTGAATGTTACATTATCCCTGTCTTGCCCAAATATTAAATTATCTTAAACTTTAGCTATTTAAAAAAAAAAATTACTGAAACTAGTCTTCTATTAAAATGTTCTAATCGGCATCCTACCATCCCAGGCCAAGGTATGAGTCTGAATATTTATGAGATTAGATGAGCTCTTGAAGTGATTCCTGAAACTCTGAACTTGACAATGGTGCCAAGAGAATAAGAGTGATTCCAAGGTTTTCTGATTGGATGTACTGATGAATTTGAAAATTCTTCCTGCTTACATGGAGGGGAGTCACTTTGCTAAAATTGTATTCTGAAATCAATCTGTGCCACCCAGAGAAAATGGAATTAACAAAGTTCCAATTTTAATTTAATCTACAAACAAAAATCCTAAAATGAATGATTGATATTAACTAGATACAACACCTGATTTTCTTAATACATTCTTTCTGTCACTCTTTTCTAAATCAGCCATTAACAATTTGAAATTTTGTTGAACACCTAGCTTTTTTATTACCATATCTTGGCCAATTGGTGTGGTGGTCTCTATCACATACTCTTTTTTATATATATATATATATGTATATATATATATATATATATATATATGTATATAATGTGTGTGTGACTAATACACTAACCAGATAGAAGCATTTTAGCAGATGAACAAGTCTTCTTTTTCTACTATCCTGTACCCCCCCCCACCATTTTGTTATGGATTTGACACTTGACGAAGGCTGAAGAATGGATTGAGTAAAATAATTCAGCATCAAGAATCTCAAGGGATTAAATTGTCCAAAGAAAACTACTCATTTCTGGTAATTTGAGGGAAGGGGGCACATTTTAGAATCGCTCTCTCCCTCCCCCCCCTCTCTGCCATGACTCGACCTCTTCCCCATCTAATTCAGGATGATTAAAAAAAAAAAAAAAAAATAATTTGAGTGATACTGAAATGTGGTTCTTATAATTGCATACATAACCCTTTTTGCCTGGTGCAGTTACTCTGGGCCTTTTCCCACCTGGGGCTCTTGCCAATTTAACTCCCAACCACCACTGATACTTGTGTAACTGTTTAAAGAAAGCAGGAAACCTGATAATTTCAGAAATGTCTAAAGGGTTGAGTGGGCAAAGGTTGACAATTGCCTGGTGGGGAAATAAATTTGGACATTGACAGCAGAAGCCATAGAATTCTGTCCATGTAGAAAACAATCTTGAAATTTAATTTGACTTTTTTCTTTTTCTTTTTTTGTTATGAAACAAAATAAAATAAAATTTTTAAAAATGACCCTCCCCGCCAAAAAAAAAAAAAAAAAAAAAAAATGAAGTTATAAAAAAATGTTCTTTCTTTGGCAAAAAATCACACAAGGTGCCAAGGGAAAGAGGAATGGTGGGGTGTGAGCCAGTGTCACTAAATTTCCCTCTTGACCACACCTACTCCAAATATGGCTATTTAAAATTAAATTCCAATTTTCAAAAATATGAATTTTTTTAATTTTAATTTCTATCTACTGCAGATCAGAAGAAAGGTTGTGATCTCATCTATTTCTACAGAAAACAAAACAAAAAAAAAAAAAAAATATTCTGGGGGCTTATTTTGAAAATTTTTTTTTTTTCTTTAAATTAAACCTCCCATTTTCAAAATCAATATCCCACCCTTACTCATCAACCTGCTCATGACAAAAGAATGCTATGTTAAGTGTCAGTTGGGTGAGACTTTATTTTCTATACCCCACCCTACCCAGATATTTTGTGTTTTTATTCCCCCCCCACTTTCAAATTACTTTAAACATGTAAAATATTTTTTAGCTACCGAACTTTTGCTACTCTTAAATTTTTTTTAAATTAACTTTTGTTTTCCAATTCTTTCCTTCCCCCCTCCCGTTATTTGTTGTTTGATTTTATTTTTCCTGCTCGTTCTTTACTGCTGGAAAATGTGCTGCTTATGATTAGGGACAGTTAAGTAATTACAGGTTTTCGAGTCGATGCCGTAGACATTAAGTTGTATGAAGAACAACAAAGAAAAATGAATTGTTGTACTGTTGTATTTTATCAGTCGTTTTCATGGGGTGTGGACTTTGTTAATAAAAAATAAGTGACAGAAAGAGTAAAGTGTTTAGTTTGTCATCTTTCAGCATAGATTTCAAAACATTACGTACTTGTCAATTAGGAACTTAGTCTTAGATGTTTGTCAGTTTTTAATTTCTAGATGTTGTTTAGGATGAAGAAATCGATATGGGGCTTTAAATTGTCATTTGGCCTTTTCTTTCTTTCTTTTTTTTTTTTTTTTTTTTTTTTTTTTTTTTTTTTGTTTGAGGATTTAGAAGGAAATGGGCTGCAGTAATTGTTGTCATTGGGTGTGGTTCAAACTTTGGGGAGTGAAATTAACCAAAGTATTTTTGATGCCAGGAAATTTATATTAATTCAGTTAACAAAATTATCCTAAACTTTTTTTGGGGGTGGGGAATCATAAGTTTCTCCTTAGTGATTTCTTTTCAGTAAAAATGCTCAAATATGTTCTGTCTTGTCCTCATCAACTAACCAGATTATCAAGTGTTTATCTAAATAGACATGTGATTTGCTTTTAAAAAAAAATTTTTTTTTTTTTTTTTTTTTTTTTTTTTTTTGAAATTGTCTGATAGGATGTTTACTTGTACATTCCTTGCACAAAATTAACTTCATTTCAGACTTTAGCTAATACTATTTTGTTTTTCCTGTTTGTAAAGGAAATGTTTGTTTATAAATGTGCGACTTAAATTTTATTGATTTTTCTAAGATCCTATTAGATTATCTAACTTGGATTTAATCTCACACACACACAGTTCAGTAGTCTCAATTTGCTGCAGTAAGAATGAAAACTATAATTTCTACAGACATATTTATTTTCTTAATATCTATCAACTGATCTCATATCCAGTCTATTTAAAAACAAACAACTGATAATCCATTTCAAAATTATAGTTCTTCAAATGACAAATTCTTGTTTCTACTGGAAGAATTCTAAGTCCTTATTACTTACTCGTATTGTTTTACAAGGGCTTCGTTTTCATTTATCTGACATTTCAGAATAGGTTATCACTTTTTCTTTTAAATTTTTAATTTACTCTATCTTAATAAATCTTAGTTTTCTCACTTTCTTAATTATATAGAAATTGTACCATGGATTTTTAATTTGTGTGATAATCAAGAAACTATAAATTAGCTTAGATAAATGAGATACAACTATAGCCACTTTCAGAATGCCTCTTTATACACAGAACAAGTTTTCTGATATTGGAGTTTGAAAAACAAGTGTATGTAACTAAATGCTACACTAATATCCCATGTACCAGTAAAATATAGATAAGTGGTTTGTTTCAAACAAGTCTTCCAAATAAATCCATCAATGACCATTAAATAATATTGGCTTAGTAAAGGTGATGGACCTACAGCAGGAAGTGTGTAAAATGAATCCTCAAAGTATGTTTGCTTACCATAAAAATTACCATGTATACTTAATAATACAGAACTAAGATAAAAGGTTTGTTTTGAATTGTCAAGGGGCATCATTTTAAACATTAGTTTTGTAGCTGATATTCTAGGAATAACAGAATGGTAGAAATACATTTACACTTTTTGATGAACCTATTGGATATATTGATACTAAACAGCAAAAATAGTTTTTGTAGTTATATCTACAAAGTACTACAGGCATCAGTATAGGTCACACACTAAAAAGACTAACCTTTAGTAATTGTTATCTATTTCTCATCCCTCCTGCAAATTGGGAGAATATAAAATTTGTTTTTGTCTCAATTTTTGTTGTTATTTGGAGCAACACTTGGTTTTGACAACAGCAGAAGGAAGATTCTTGTACTTTTGATTTATATTAAGATGGCTTAGAGAAGTTTTTTTTTTTCTTTCTTTAAATATCTGGTGTCTTTTGGCATTAACAATACCTAGCAGCACCCAAAAATATTGAGCAGATTTTTTTTTTTCTCTTTATCATTTGTGCATATAACTATTTTTTTTTTTTTTCTCCTCTTCTTCCTCAAATCTGTCTTGGCTGAGATGCGTGTAAAGAAAGATTTGAATAATATTAATGCAAATATAGAAATCATTTTAAGTAAAGAGCCCAATATAAAGTTCACTCATTATTCAATGGATTATATGAACTTGTATCTTCATTTTTGTTTTGGACAAAAGGTTGTTTGGCTTGTCCATTTTATAGATTTCTTCCAACATTTGTGATGTCAAAATAAAAGATTAAAAGCTTTTAATCTTGTTGGCCAATATTTTTTTCACACTTGCTATTTTTCTTTCCCCACTTGACTCCCCAGCAAACATTTTAAAATCTGTTTTGGGGTTAAATTTTACAAATGATTAGCTGGGCCAACTTGGACAATTTATAAGAAAATCACACTAGAAAGCCTGATCTTTTGTCTAAGGAATTCTCAACAGGATAATTCTTCATATTACAAAAGCCATTTCTATGATTTGGTCAGATCTGAACCTGCTTGGCTCACTTGATGTGTTGTGTTCAGACTAATAAGTAAAGCTGAAACTTTGTATTCAAAACAAAAATCATTGCAGATACTTGTGGAGCTAATCCAGATATTCAACCTCTTTTATCAAGAACTGATGCCAGTGTTAACAGTAACTAGACTGTTGCATGAAATCATTTCTTTTTAAAAATGATACGGGGGTCTTTGTATTTTTATATCTTATTAAAAATGTGCAAACTTTTTCTAACTCCTATTCCTACACACTCTGATACATGTGCAGACACTTGTTTGCACATGTTTACATGTCTATAGGCACGTGTGTGCATTACATATGTGTATTTGTGTGCGTGCATGAGTTTGTAATCTAGAATGCGTGTATGTTTATGAGGGTTTTCACAAATATGCGTGTCTATTTGTATATATGGGTTATTGCCAAAAATTTATCAAAATGAAAGTGTTAGACGACTTAGAAAGTGTGTGTGTGTGTATGTATATATATATATATATATATATATATATATATATATATATATATATATAAAACCTCGTTTCTTTATTTTCAAATGTTTTAATATACCCCCTCCTAGCCATCTTCTAATTTGTATGTATAGTGTGGGAGGTTGTCGAAAGGTAATTTTCTATTTTACAGTTCTGGCAAAGATAACTAAAAAAAAAAAAATTGTTTCAATCCTCACAACTCCACCCAAAAAGGGGGGAGAGAAAAAAAAAAAAAACCCAGCTTATGACTACCCCATTTATTTTGTACTTTTAGGCCCCTTTTTAAATGCTTCTCTGGCACTCCATTTAATAAGCCCTTTACTTATTGCATATTAAAAAAATTAGGTTACCTAATGGTATGTGGCAATTCAAAGCTTATTTATACACTTGTAGCTTGCTATGATTTTAAAATTCAAATATGTAACCGACCTTAATGAAAAAGATCTACCGTTCCCTGCCCCCCCCTCCCATTTTTAAAAGAAAAAAAACACTCTAAGATTTAAAAGTTGTCTGGAGCATAGCAAGTTACATAAATTTGATATTTTTTTTTTTTACTTGGTTTTATTTGCCCCATCTGTAGATGAGAATTTTTACCTTTCTTTCATTTTTTTTCTTTAACCACCCCCATTTTAATTGCCCTCTTCCAAATTTAAGCCCTAACTTAGAGATATATATATATATATATTTCTACCCTTTGTTTTCTTTGTTTTATGTTCAGTGTTTTACTTGCTGCTACATCTTCTCTGGCAAGAATGTGTATCTGTAGCTTTCTCCAAAATTTAAAAGAAATAAAAAAAAAAAAAAAAAAAAATTTTGATAATATGTCTTTTTTTTTTTTGTTTTTTGTTTAAATGGAACGACTTTTTTTTCACTTAATGTTTCAATTGATGCTTTCTCCATTCTTCTTCAGGTGGATTGAGTCAACAACACAAAATTTACGGATCTGCAACCAGACTTCAAATTTTTTCAAAAAAAAGGCGGGTGTCCATCTTCCTTCAGCTATGAGTTAAATAGCAGGGTAGACTGGGTTCTCTTGTCTTGACATACCAACCAGTTTAAAATGAAACATTGAATTAAATATCAGCCTGGAGACGGACTGTCTTTCCCTAGACACCCTTTGACTACAGCCCATGTGATGTGCCTTCTAATGGGTTGTGATATGGGACAATAAAGGCTCCACCTCCCCTGATATGGTTGGGTGGGGGCATACACAATTCTTTCCAGTGGCAGGGCATGGGGGAGAGAATGGCATTACATCGGAAAGTAATCGCACATGAAATTGAATCTGGCCATTCAGAGCCTGTTAAAAAGCCGACTGTCAGAATAATGGAACATGAAAAAGAAAAGTGAATTTATAAAAATCTATCACAGGTTGTAAAATGACATGGAAATGAAGAGTGAGATTTTAGTCATTTCCTGATACAGAAACATCCCCCCCACCCCCCGTATTCATTTACCAAATGCTTACGGTCACTTTTGGTTGAAAGTTATAACAGCTTCACTTGAAAAAAAATTTTTTATTTTCTGAGGAAAATAATCCATTCTTATCCACTATTAATGGAGGTTTCCTTCTTAACCTTTTGTCTAAAGTGGTGTGGAAGGTCAACATATTGAAAATGTCATTACATTGGCTGCAAAACTTCTGGGCCACCTTGGTGAATTAATTTCAATGTTAATTTTAGCCCCAAATTGAAAGTGATTAGCAGTATGCTTTCCTCAGTACATTTTATGAGCTTTTAGGGCTAGAAAACAAGTTACTGCATTTTTGTTGATTCTGTATCATAGATGATAGAGCATCTTAAGCATTGTGTTGCTGGAAAAAGGACATGCAAAAATTTAAGTTAAAAAGTTTTTTTTTTTTTTTTTTTTGCAAAAAGTCATCTTTTGTTATTACAGAAAGTACAAGAGATCAAATTATGGAATTAGTAATCACTGTTGCTGCTTTTGATTTGAATAATTACTTCAATTTGATGAAGCATTGAATTGAACAAGGCCTATATTTTCTCATTGGGTATTTTTACCAATCTTCTTGGCAGTAATCCTAAAGCTCTTGGATATTGCATGGTTTTCACTGGAGTACACTTTCTTCAATTCCCATCCTAATGGTTCAATTATACTGAAATCAGAACTTAGTGCTGGCAAGTCTTTCAAAAGTTGAACATCTTCATCCAGGAGAAACCATTTTGTTGCATATGATGTGTAGCAAGAAGTACTGGCATGCTGAAAAATGTTTCCTTCTTCATAGCTGAGCAAAAGATAAGACTAGTAAATATTGATTTTGCTGTTCAGATTTCCATCAAATTTTACAAATTTTCTTCTACCATTGCTTTTAATGCAACCCAACACTCTCATGTTTCTACCACCAAACTTTACTGTCTTTTTGGTGTGTCTTGCATTGTTTTTGTTTCTTCCACTGCTGCTTATACATATTCCCTTGCATGAAAATGGAACTCTATTTTGCATTCATCACAAAATATCAGTCTTCTATTCTAATATTTTTTACTTGATGATGGTTTATTCCTGATCTACACCCATTCAAATTGTTTTTGTTTTTTTTTTTGTTTTTTTTTTTTTTTTTGTAATATGCTGTGTACTGTATCAAATTAACTGTTAAGACCGCACTCACTTCTCGCTTGTCTGGCCGTTAATTTTGGATTGGCTACTGAGTCTCTCACAATCTTTTTCATCTGACTTTTGTGGTTTTTACATCCAGCTGTAGCCAACATCTTTTTGATTGTTTGAACATTGTTTCTAAAAATTCTCAGCTGCTTTGCTGACACTTGCTGAGGCATTTTCTGCTTCAGTTACAACCTTCATTTTTGTTTTGGCAGAAATATTAGCCTTGGTTTAAGCAAATTAAAAATTTTATAGGTATACAGATGGCAATTCTCTTCCTTTCGTTTAGAGTTATATGGGCCACGTGATGGTTGGGGAATGGATGTCAGGGGGGATATATTGACGAAAAGCAGTTGTGCAGAGCCCAGAGAAGGACGTCCCTAGCCCACAGTGGTAGGCCTTACAGGAAAAAATCACATGGTCTAACCAGGTTAATGGAGAAACTGCTGTAACTAGTCTCTTTCGGGAAATATTACAAGTAAGGTTCCCCCCACCCCCCCTTTTTTTTTTTTTTTTTTTTTTTTTTTAAGCATACTGTTTGTTGTATATAATGTTATACATGTGTCCTACACATAAATTATAGTGATTTTTCTAAACATAGCTTAGATGTGGCACATGGTTGAATGCATGGGGCACTCAGTGCGGATCGAACTCGCTATTCAGTTGTAACTTTTAACAAAACTAGCTTGCTCACCATTAAACCACACCAAGGTCCCCCACCCAACACAGATAAATTTTGTGTATATATCTAACTTCGATTATGATGTAGCATTATAAAACCCTGAAAACAAAGTATGTTTGTCATTCCTTTTCCTTTCAGCCATTCCGTTCCATCCATGAAATACAGTGTTATAATATCATGGATATAATAATGCCCATAATGGGGGAAATTCAAGTGAGTAGAATAAATCCTTTCTTCTATAGCAACCTAATTTAAATCTACAATGACTTGCCAAGGCACCTTAGAAATGATATGAAAATGTGCAAATTTGCAAGATCTTTGACTGGCCTAATAATTTTGCACTGCCTCTTTTCAGTTTCATGTAGTGTATCTTGTTACACAGTGCCTATAAAAATGCAACAATTTATTTTTGAATTCACAAGGTCTGCAGACATAACTGATAAAAGCATCCTGCTAAACAATAAAATATAGGTCTGTAATCATTTTATGTAGTTGGGCCCCCATACTTTTGCATACCATGGTATTTTCTCATTAACTTGTATACGCAAATCATTGTTGCTATTCACTAAAACTAAATCTTAACAAAACCTCTACAGGTAACTCTGACAGAAAGTAGTGAGAAGAAAGGACTATGGTTGTTCATTTAAAAGGAACAACCAAAGTTTGGAATTATGAACTGGAGACACCAAAATGAAGTTAATACGAAAAATGAGAATATCTTTACTGTTTTAACAGAGGATTGAAAATGCAATATTGACATCTAAAGATGCCTTCTAAAAGCTAAGCAAAGTATTTACAGGAATATTTTGTTAGAATCAAAAGCTGTAAATTAATTTTCTAAGAATTCTCATATACTTGTTGTTGCACCTTCTTGACTCGTGAAATAGTATTTCTTGTTCAGGGGAGATCCTCTGCAATGCTCATGTGCAGAAACTTAATTTTATCCACCTGAACCTTAAGCGTGGTGGTGGGGAGGGAAGGTACATTTCTCTAAAAGTCTATCATCAGTTCTTGTCTTTCACATGTTTAAGTTTTTTTTTTCTTTCTTTTGAAAGCTCTACATGTGGTAAAATTCTTTTTATTTAACTCCTTTAGTTCACCTCATCACCCTCCTTCCCCCAACTAGTGTCATCGTCCATAAACTTAATGATAGGTTTCATGGAATCAATAGGGACACACTCATAAGTGTAGATGATGTACAGAAAGAGGGCTTAATACACTTTCTCAAAGGGCACTGGTGCTGACCATGGGCCATGATTTGTAAATCTGAATTTATCGAGGCTATTGTTTTGTATTGTAGAAATAAGTACTTCAGTTGGTTGAAGCTTTTTCATTTATAATTTACAAAAGCCTCATAAAGAAACATTTGTAGTTGTAACACTATCTTATGCAATTATTTGATTTGCAGATCTGAGAAATGTTTAATGAAAGGGCTTTTGAAAAAAATTAGTTATTTGCTACTTCAACTCAGGATAATGATCATTTATAATACCAGAGCATATTGGACAAAAATGAATGATAAATTGATATACAAATGCTGATTGAGGTCATGTTCAGCACTTTGACTTCAGAGCTTTGTAGATAAACTTTTCCATGATTATTCAGTCCACTCTTCAGGAGATCTCGGCAAGTGACTGCTGATTTTCTCATTGTTCATTATTTTTATACTAAAGTTTCAAATCATTGCACAAATCAATTTTTATAGAAAAATCCAAATTTTAAGTGTAATTAATGGGAAATCTTCCCTAAACAAATTATAAAATGTTTTAAATTATGCAGTATGACCTGTCTTCAACTGGGTCTTTCATTACTGGGAATTTTGACTGTTTTAAATTTAAAATCAGCCTACCCAAAAATCAATATTAATAACAATTGGGTGCAACTGTGGCACATCCCCCAACTTGGGGGCATTGTATTCTCAATCTTGTTTCAGCCTCACACACAGCAGCAGTTGAAGAGACATTTCTCCTCAACCATTGAGTCCTATGACCATCATTTTCAGCCTCATGTGCAGAAGCATTCAGGTATGCTCTTCTGAAAAGAGCTGATGGCTACGTTGATTGAAGCCCTCTGAGAGGCATTTTGGGACAGGCAAACAGAACATTCTAAAGATGATTCAATTCATTCTCTTATTCGCACGGTGGACCTGGCGGCAGCAGTTTTGTGACGTAGGCAAGTTCTTTTCTTTAGTGTCATGTCTTAGGCAAGTATGAATTATCAAATGGAATGCATGAACAAATACCAGAAGAGAATGCTATAAAGCTACATCACTAAGCTCGAATATCCTTAGGAAAGGTTTGAAAAATAAATGTTAAAAAAAAAAAAAAAAAAAAGCTTATTACTACAGTGAATGCAATGCAAAAACTGGCAGGACAATAAAAAAAATAAATAAATTAGGAATGGCTATAAATGACAATGAAAGCAACACCTTAAAACTGTAATGGTAGGTTTTATGCAACGGAAAAGGTAACCTCACTTGAGAGAGATTGAATTATTGGCCAAGAGAAGGGGTATGTGTAATTTGGACTCAAAACCAGCACTAAAGGATTATCTATCAAAGAAAAAAAAACAAAAAAAAACCTTGAAATCAGATGAAAACTGGAAACATAAACAACATCCGATCATATATACACACATTTTGAGAATTATAGATAAAAATGCTCAATAGCAGAGATAGAAAATGTGCAAATGCAAAAAAAATAAAATGGCAACTGTTTGCAAAAAAAATATACCAAGTCACTGTAAATTCAGCAGATAATGAAAAGAAATTATACATAGTAAGTGAAGGACTCTGGAAACTACACACACAAAACATTCTTTACAAATAGTAAATACATATACAGCTCAATGATGGAAAATTAAAAACAGAACTGAAAACATGAAAAATAAAGAAAACTACATCAGGTGACAACAATAAACCCAAAAACGGAATTGTGGAGGAGAAAATGATTATAAACACCTCAGTCAGATAACTTCTGATTATTTATTAATTTCCGACATGAAAACAATTTTTTACTGTGCAACTTAATCAAAAACAAATATCTTGAAAAATACCACCATGAAAATTGCAAATATATGTATTTATACACAATGCAGGTAATGTAAGATACTTTTGACAAAGGCAAGACTTTAAACGAATTAGATAAACACATTATGAATGCACACAAAGAAAAATAAATGTAATAAAGGAGTAAAAAGAAAAAGTTAACCATAAAATAGCTCTAAATAACACTGGTATTTGGATCCACCATTATTTCTACTGAATAGCCTCTAGAATAATCTGAAATATAGCCATTATCACCCAATAACCATTAAGATGATACAATATACCTTACTACCCATAATGCACCATTAACCAGCATATATAAATAGCTAAGCTAAAAACACCACACACATGGCATGGAGATTGTGTTTAAGCATGATTGACTCTTCATGTTGACCTCAGTGATGACTATTATATATATAAGTAGCATGATGAATGAAGTGTTGTGTAATCTCCAACAGGAGTTATACAATCATATTCATAGTACACAATGTATGCTAGACTTCACCATCAATCCCAATATAGTAAAATTTTAGGAAACCCAAATCAATACACTAGCCTCAACTGAGGAACAAAAAAAGAAAGACAATTGACAGTAAGTTTGGTATTACACAACCAAGCTAGCAGAATGAGTGACTTGCAACTGAGAGGAAGAAAAAACAGAGCTCGAAGCTGGTGGGGGAGTGTGATGTATGAGTTGAGAAGTAATAGGTGTGTTGATAGACGTGTCAACAATCAAAAAGGTTTGTCCAACAGAGTAGGTAGGTTACATATACATGTGTCTCGTTACATTTTAGAAAGGCGATCTGACTGAGAACATTTCAGTTATACACTTGCAAAACAAAAGGTGCCCATTTCCTGGATTACTTACAACTGCCATGTTTCACATCTTTGTTGGAGGTGTAGAGATTTTTATCTTAGAGTAGGAGGAAAAAAAAATATATATATATATATGTGTGTAAATGTAATCTACTTCTACATGAAGAAAGCTCAAGTAAATAAATAAAAACGCTGTCATTGAAAGTTAAATCCCAAAATAATTTTTTCTGAGAATTTTTGCCACCTACATATATCAATAATTCTTTAAATTATAAAACAGAAAACAATTTAAAATCACAGCCTGCCAAAATTTCTTGACAATTTGAAAATAGAAAATATTAGTAAAAAAAATATATTCAAGGACATTATGGAAATCAGCAGTTTTTAAGGGAGGTAATTTAAGATTTTCTTTTTTTTAAAGGGGAGATAATTCATTTAAGATTTATCCCGCTTTAACAACCAAGTACAACCAACACCACTCGTCTAGTTAGTGTTGGTACAACGCGATGATTTTAAAAGGGATACCGGCTCAGATTGAGGAATCAGAGAGCTGAGTTTGAATTCGAGTCGAAACCATTATATTCACTTACGTGCCAATACCCTTGGGAAAGGTATGAATCCTCTTCTTCTCCCTCCTGACAAAAAGATCTGTTATGTGCCATGCGTCATAAACGCATAGGCGATCATGTATCTTTCGATACATGACTGACGAGGCAGATTTTTTCCCGCATTAGGTTGCCATTTCTTTCTGCTGTAGACCAGTTGCATCCAAGACTATACAACCCTGTCTATTCTGTTTTACCCATAGATGGAGGGAGAAGAGGATTCATACCTTTCCCAAGGATATTGGCATGTAAGTGAATGTAATGGTTTCGACTGGAATTCAAGCTCAGCTCTCTGATTCCTCAATCTGAGCCAGTATCCCTTACTCCACCATACTTTATCTCGATCTACTAAGTTTTATTATTGGCAAACTTATCAACATATTTTACATAAATGATATTGTTTTGATGGCAAATTCAGAAAGAAAACTAAAATTAATTTTTGGTAAAGAAAGCAACGAGAGAACCGACCATGAACTGTAAGACAATACATTTTTATTAGGTCACATCTTGGGCTGTTTCTTTTTACTTAGTTATAAGGATATTAAAATCAAGCAGATTTTGTAAATTTAACTGAGTCGTGTAGTAATGGACAAAATTTGTTATAAATCTCAAGGTGCATAAGAATTGTCGGTAAATTTGCAGATTAAACCACAGAATCATGTGCGGAAGCTTACATTGTTAATGGCCTTGATCTTCCTATCTTCTTATTTGTCTCGATTACTGTGGAAAACCAAAAGAAGTCTTTAGACACTTTCGAATTCTTTTTTTATATTTTAAGTTATTTAGAAAAGCAATGACAAGTGTTGCTTTTTTATAGTGAAGGTGTAATAATAATGAATTCTTGTTTAAATAATAAAACAAATTTTAACCCATTGTCAAATTTTTTTGATGCACATTTTTGGCCCAGACACGTGTCTTAGGAGTTTATTTATTCCTTATGTTTAATTTCAGTAGTTACTATTGTGGTTTTTATTTTTTTTTTGTGGAAACTAGAACATTAAATATATATGTGTATAAAACATCAAAAAATAATATCGATTAGAAATAATAAAAAAATACTTTTCAAAATAGTCATTACTTTTCTACTCGTGAAATGTAAAATTACAACAGAAAGTGTCTTCTTACGGCTTATAATAAAAACTTTAAAGGCTAAGTGTTGTAAAATATACCTCTACAAATGCAATGTATGTAAGCAATTCAATGTAAATACAAGGAATAAGATGTTGTGAGTTTAATTTTAACAGATCCCCAAATGGGCCTCATGACAGGTAATGGTAGCTTTTCTGTAATTGTCATTGCTATTCTGTAAATAACCATTCTTTTTAAAACACCAAATTTAATAACCCAAAACTAGGGTTACTTTTTAAATTTGGCACATTTATTTTAAATTAAAGTTTGTGCATTGCATGTGCAATAATCAAGACAAGTGAATCTTCCACACCAGATCACTACTCGAGGCAAACATATGTAAACAATGCCAGTAATGGCTGCTGGGCTGTTGCCACGAAGTGAATAAAGCTGAAATTATATTGTCGATAACTCCTAAACAGTAGATTTTCACAATCTTTTGCTGTTATTTTGTGCCAAATTTAAAAAGTAACCTAGTTTTGGGTTATTAAATTTGGAGTGTTTTAAAAAGAATGGTATTTACAGAATAGCAATGACAATTACAGAAAAGCTACCATTACCTGTCATGAGGCCCATTTGGGGATCTGTTAAAATTAAATTAGAGGTATATTTTACAACACTTAGCCTTTAAAGTTTTTATTATAAGCCGTTAAGAAGACACTTTCTGTTGTAATTTTACATTTCACGAGTAGAAAAGTAATGAGTATTTTTTATTTTTTGATGTTTTATACACATATATATTTAATGTTCTAGTTTCCACAAAAAAAAAATAAAAACCACAATAGTAAGGAATAAATAAACTCCTAAGACAGGTCTGGGCAAAAAGGCATAGTGAAAACAAGGGGGGAAAACATCCAACAATTTGAGTCAATGGGCAACGAAATAGGGGGATAAAAAGAGTGGAGATTTAGGGAGTGAGAGAAAAAGCGGCAGGAAATTGCTGAAAGTCATGACTGCCCACATCCTGAAAATGCATGACACATTACATTTAATATTCTTATTAATGGAGAAACGTCAACACGGAACATTGTCTAGTGGATGAATCAGTTGGCAGTTCCCTAGCAGTCACTGCCGTTTTGTAGGGCGTGGTCACTCACTTGCTGCTATCTGTGCTCTAGTTAAGTAGCTTCCATACTAGTAACCGTAAACTAAACAAACAAGGGAGACAAATCTTACACAAAAAACAGAATTACCTCCCCTAAATACGAACGCTTGATAAAATAGATTATAAAGAAGTGTTGCAATTGCTAGGTTACCTTGACATATTTGGGAAGGATATGACCCAGAACTTATACTGGAGCAAACCGCTTGCGTACGGATAGCGAGAAAAAGAAATGTATAAATTCACTTTGATATGTTTAGGTTTTATTCCAATTTTAATCATCACTTTTTAAAACAATAAAATATTGCTGAAGAGTGAAGGTCATTAAAATAAAGGTGGTGTCATGGGAAATATTGTCCTTTTGACACAATGTCTTATTGTAAAGACAAAGGGTCTATGTTTGCCCAATATTCAATATACACATGCTAAAGTATAAGATGTGGATATTTTACTTTTATCAACTTATTTATTTGCAAACAAGGATCTTTTTTTGTCATATGATAATCAATGCTTAGCTTTTGGATTTTCAAAAAAAAAACAATTCAAACAACTTAAGGTTTATTGTTTGTTTTTGTTTTTTTAAAAAAGTTTGTAGAAATCAGTTATTTTTTACTTGATTCCATGTCATCTGGTCTTGGGAGTTCCCAGTCCAAGGGTTTATCAAATCCCATGAGATGAATATATGCATTTTTGTCTAGAAAAAATTTGGGGTCCATAAACAAGGCAGTATCCTTGACAATGAAACTAGTAAAAGGACCTGCAACATCAGGCACCTTCACATCTTCAGCTGTGAACTTCATTTCGAGTGATCGACAGAAGAATGAATATTTAGAAGCTGTGAAAGTCTTGCTATTCGGTTCAAAGTAGGCTCCTGTGACATACTTTTTGCTAATCATGTGTATTAACAAAGGAGTGATAAAAATAAAGAAAGAGAAAAAAGAGCTGAAAGCAATTTTGAGAAATAAAGATGCCTCAGCTGACCGCATCAGGATAAGTGGCTGCATGCAGAGGCCGAGTGTACTAGTGCTTAGCGAAAGGATTTTCACTGCTCGTATTGTCCTGGTAAGGGGTCCACTGTAAATCAATTGTCCTTTCTGAGGGTCTTCAAGAGGAAGTTGAGTGAATTGGTCAACTTGAATGCGTGTGCACATACCACGCTGACCTCTGCAGCACATCAGGGCCGAAATTTTGATCTTTTGTAAAGCTGAAGTTGTAACCAGCGGAGCTTTGTAGAAAAATTTTCTGGCCACATGCTGAGAAAACAAAATGAGAAACATTAGTTGGAAGTTTTTATATAAGATAAAATAAGGAACAAATAGTTTTCTAAATTTGTCATGTTTCACATTTATTTTAGCTTCATCAGATTATGGAAGAGAAGTTTTTGGTATTTCAATTTCTGCAATCTTTGTTTTCATTCATCAGGTACATCTCATGTATTTAGATCTCAAGATGTGTGTGTGTGTGTGTGTGTGTGTGTGTGTGTCACGGAATTCTAATGTGCATTTTTACTGTTTGTCTCATAGTGCTTGTGTGTGTCTAAAACTCTCTGCTAAAGAATTAAAAAAAAAGACTTAAAAACCAAAATTATGGAAAGCTTAAATATCAAATCATTTTAAACAATCATTAAATATAATGCCATTAAATATACACACCGAATAAACCCATCAAAAAATTCCATAACATCCTAAGAATCTAAGTCTAAAGAAAGTCTTTACTAGTTAACAAAATTATAAATATACTAAATAATCACTAGCCACTGTTTCTAACAATATATATATATATATATATATATATATATATATATATATATATGTATGTGTGTGTGTGTGTGTGTGTGTGTGTGTGTGTGTATGAGATAACTATATATCTTTTTATATATCAAGAACAATATTGGGGAAAATGTATGACAGAGGGGAAAACGTTTCCATTTAGAACTTCATCGGATTAAATTTGTTATGTTTGCATGACTGTACATGCATATAAATGGAGGATGTTGGGAATTTTAAATTTTAATTTACAAAAAAGAAAGTTTTTTTTACTCTAGCCAATTTCATTTAGATTCTTTTTCTTTCCATCACTTTTGTTAACAGATATCCCCCCTCTCCCACCACCACCACCAACACACACTGTGATTTAATCATTCCTGGCAGAACTTTTATCACCGTGTGTGTGTGTGTGGGGGGGGATATCTACTAACAAAAGTGATGGAAAGAAAAAGTAAAAGAAAAAGAATCTAAATGAAATTAGCTAGATTAAAAAAAAAAAAAAAAAAATTCCCAAGACCCCTAATTCATGCATATGAGTAGTTGCAGCAACATAACAAATTTAGTCTAATAAAAAGGATAAAACATGTCAAAAGAAAACTTTTTAGACTTTTTCATACATTTCCCCCCATATATATATATATATATATATATATATATATACACATATATACACACACACTAGCAGTAGAGCCCGGAGTTGCCCAGGGACGTAACAGTAAGAGATAGATCAAGTATCGACCATCATAAAGACTGAAAAATAAAATTGAAAAAGATTATTGTTTAAGGTTGACGGACATGCATGTCTTAATTAGTTTTTTTTTTTTTTTTTTTTTTTACGAATTGGTCAAACCCAAACTCAAACAAAAACATTGTTTTCAATCGTTATGAGTCTCTACCGATTGAATAGAATTTTATTATAAACAATTGTCTTGTAAATGGAATTTTTAAAGCATTCTGAATGTAAAAATAAAGAAAAAAGTGTGCAAGACAATAAGAAACACTACCTGCCAAAACAAAAGTGAAGTTTTGTTGAAAGCGGTTGAAAAATGTAGGAAATCCGATCCCATATATAAACGAACACACACACACAACCAACCAACCAACCAACCTGGGTTTTATAAGTATAACTTGAAGTGAGTTGTCCCCCTTTCATTAATGCCTCTTAATCGTGTTTTCAAATTGATTTTGTGCAAAAACAATTGTGTTTTTCCAATTTTTGGTGCTGTCAGAACCACCGCAAGGTAATTTTACGTAGTCCTGTGAAGGTTTGTTGAAATCGGTTGAAAAATGTAGGAAATCCAATCTAATATATAAACGTACAGACACACACACACACACAATCTGGGTTTTATAATAAGTAAGATATATATATATATATATATATATATATATATATTCAAACAGGTTTGGTTAATTTCGACATCCTATGTTTGTTTATTTTTGTTTTAATCCTTTTGTGTCAACGAATCTATTTCTTGCTAGCCATAGAAAATTGATTGAGAAAAAATAACAGAATTTTCTTTGAAATAATTTTATTTTCCCATCCGAGACCATCTTCAGGGGGTTACATTGATTGTGTATGCGTATTTCTTTAAATTCAAAACATTTTTACTGTTAAATTCACTGCATTTTTTTTATAAATCTATATCAATTTCAAATTCACAAGATTTTTTTCTCTGTGCATTTTTTTCTATAAGCAGGGAGACAAAATTCTAAAAAGACTCATAAACACTAATGTCCACCCCACTGATCCAATAAAAAAAGTGTGGTTGGTTGTATACTATACTAAATTTAATAGAACCAATCTAGTTATTAAAAACAATTCTTCTCCATCAACTAGCATCTTAAAAAAGGTCAACATTGTATATCAATTTAGATATCCTTTGGGAGATTGCATCTCTGATAAAAATGTTAATACATTTGTTGGTTTTACAACAAAGATGCTCTCAAGAAAACTTACATTTCACTTTGATGACCTTACAGCATTTAAAGGAACACTCATGTCCACATTCACAGTTTAGACAGATATTACTAGACATTGGTAATAAACAGTAAAAATATTTTGAATTTACAGAAATATGTATACATATACACAGACAATTTAACCCCTTGAAGATGGTGTCAGATGAGACTTTTAGTACTGTGGAAAATAAAAATTATTTCAGAGAAAATTTTGGTATTTTTCTTAACCGTTTTTCTACAGCTACCAAAAAAGTGATTTGTGAACTTGAAAGGATTAAAACAAAAATAAACAGACATAGTGTGTCTAAATTATTTAACCAAATCTGTTTGAATAAAAATATTCTGCCTAAATACGCATATATATATATATATATACATATGCATATATATATAATATATATATAATATATATAATATATAATATATATATAAATGATTAAAAATCACCTTGAATTATTCAATGGATAGAAGTTATTAACTGGTTTAAAAGCATGGACAATGGATAGAAGTTATTAACTGGTTTAAAAGCATGGACAACAAAAACAACTGCACCTTCACCCAGTTGAATTCTACCCTTCAATATCCAAGGACCTCTTTACAATGGCATTAGAGTTTGCCAAAGTTTATTTCAACATCTCTAGTGAAGAGATAAACATTATTATGAATTGTAGGAAATCTATCCTCATCCACAATAAAGAACAGTGGGTAAAAAATTCTGAGGATAACTTTGACATTTCTATGGAATCATTGGATCCTGCAGAATCTTATTTGGTAGTTTATATATTTCCTATAACGTAACTGCTTGTGAAGAGATTACTCTGGATAGTATAGGCTGTATAGGAATGATGGTCTCACGATTTTAAAAAAAACTATGAGAATTAAAATTGATAAACTCAGGAAAATGATTCATAGGGAATTTAAGAGTTTATATCTTAAGGTGAAAATAAGTACTAATATTAAACAAGTTGATTTTCTAGATGTAATGCTGGATCTAGTCTACGAAAATCTTCAACCTTATATGAAGAACAATGCCAACCCAATTTATATCCATCCTAATTCCAATCACCCATGATCAGTAATCCAACATATTCCTTCCTTTGTAGAACACTGGATTTGTAAATACTCTTCTAACAAAGAGATGTTTGAGAAACATAGAAGTGTGTAGAATAAAGTTCTTAGGAATAGGGTGTATAAGTCCACTGAAATTCAGTTTAAAGAACATGATGATAGTTCAAAGAAAAGAAATAGAAACAAGATCATCTGTACACACTTCCATTTAATCAATTGGTTAGTACAAAGTTAGGCCATAAGTTTCTAAAATTAATTGACAAACATTTTCTGAAAAGCAACCCTCTTAATAAAATTTTTAATAGGAATATATAAAAACTTAGTTATAGTTGTACTAATAATCTTGAGAAAATAATAAAGTTGTACAACAATAGAACACATAACTAATGCAATAATTTTAACCATGATGCAAGTAGTAATGCAAATATTGTTAAGGACAGCAACCAAAGTAATTGTAGAAAAAAAAGTGTTTTATGTCATATTAAATGACAGAGCTTTATTATATAGTAAATGAAATCTCTAGTGAGCAGTGACCAACCACAACTGCCAGTTTCATACATTTTTACACAATCATCAGGCAACTGAACGATTGAGTGAAAACATATGAAACTGGCAGTCATGGTCAGTCACTGCTCATAGGAGATTTCATTTAATATATATATATATATATATATATATATATATATATATATATATATATGCGTACATGCATACATACAGACACACACAGCATGAAGCAATTATAAACATTCCTAAGTCATCTAGAAACACTAAAGAAACTCCACAATAATGACAGAAAGTATAAAACCAAAACTATTTTAATGCATCCAAACTATAATCAAAAAATATATGCTGGTTCACATCTTCACTTGAACTTGATAAATATTAACCAAAACCACTAAAAAAAAAAAAAAAATAAATAAATCATGCTCACTGGAGAATTGCATGTAGGACAGACAGCCAAAATATAGTTAATGTGATTTCCTATATGTCCAGACTTTAGGGACCAAGACCCTGTATGATCTACTTTGCCAATTTTTTTTTTATCCCTTCTTGATCAGGCTGAGGACTTTTCAGCATCTAATAAACAACATCTTTATTAACCTAAAAAAGACCCCAAATATCACAAAATCCAAATGAAAATCTTCAATGTTGTAACTGCTTTATAAATGTATTCACCAAGTGGTGACACATTTATCCATTGAAGAACTCACTTGCTGTGACATCAATAAAATACATGACGACAATATCAAACGACATTGACATAACCTTAAATCTGAAAAATGACTACAAGTGCTTAATCGTTAATATTTAAACAATACTGCAACCAAACACACGCACTCTGAAATGTAAATAAAGTCTTTGTCTATTTTTTTAAATGAAAGATATCAATGAAAATTGCTTCCTGGCATTAAATAAACTGCAAAAGGACAAAGAGGCCCAGGGTTGCATGTATTTTTTTGCAACATTAGAATAAAATACCTTACCTCCAACACAAGCAAAAATTCAAACATGCCTCACAGTGTAAACTGTCCGACACAGAAAGAAATGGCAGCTTCATGGGTCACACATTTAAAATAGATTGTAGAGTAAGATGCTCTTTCGCAATATAATCTTTGTGCATAAACAAATTTTGACTGTCAATGAGGAAAACAATAGCTGACTGTTGTGTTGAATTGGCTACAAGTGTTGGGGACAAGAGAGACAGAGGAAACCGATTGCAGCAATAAGTTTAAAATATATATAAGAGACAAGAGGAAAAACTATATAGTTATATATATATATATATATATATATATATATATATATATATATATAGAGAGAGAGAGAGAGACAAGAGGAAAAACTATATAGTTATATATATATATATATATATATATATATATATATATATATATATGAGACAAGAGGAAAAACTATATAGTTTTCTTCTTGTCTCTTTTTTATTCATTTTGTCTTTTCTACAGATACACTCCATCTGAGAATATTTACATATACATATATGTACATGGGAAAAGCATATAAACATTTTTATATATCAAGGGAAAAAAAACTAAAACAAAGTGGAAAAAGTTTTTATGCAATGTATTTCATCCTTAAGGACATCAGAAAAAAAAAAATATATATATATATATATGATAGGATAAAGAAAAAATAAGGAACGTTTATGAATTTAAAATGCTTCTAAAGCTTCAGCAGAGAATGAAATATAGAAAAAAAACAATTTTCTGGTATTTTTAAAAAAAAAAAAAATATTAGAGATTGATTTTACACTGTAACAATCATATGAACAAGACTCCACCAGCTTCTAAAATGTTAAAAATTCAGTATATTGCATCTTGAGGAAGGTCTAACCCACAAACACAATTCACTACCAAATTTTTACCTATTTTTTATGAAATTTAAGTTTACTTACATATTAACATGTGTATGTGTGTATATATATATATATATATATATATATATATATATATATATATATATAAGAACACACATTCACAGACAGCATTAAGATTATTGGAAGCCAAATATATTTTTTATATCTTTTATTGTATCAACCTGCCTTTAGTGTGATGTTCTGATGTCAATTGTATCTTTAGCATGTTAACTAAAATCATTATTTATGGTAACTTTAGGTTAACACTGTTTAAAACCTGAATTTGGAATAAATTTTTTTTTTTTTTACAGAAACATGATATTGTTAAAAGATCTTCTCATCCTGCCTATTTTTTTTAAAAGATCCTGATAATTCTTGGAAATGACAATCATATTTCTCTTGAATTAAATAATTCTTGACAAATAATCTCAGAATTAAAGCTACAATTTTGGAGAAGGATTGTTAAAAAAATTATTGGTTTGTGCTGCATGTCAATATTAATCTGATCAGTTTGTGTTTGAGAAAACTAAAGACAAACATAGATAAATGTTCCCCCCCCCCGCCAGTAAGATGGTTTTTCATATGACATTACTTTATTTTAAACTACCTTCACTCTTTGGCAATGTTGTTTTAAAAACCGATGATTATAACTGTAATAAAGCCCAAACATATGAAAGTGAATTGATACATTTTCTTTGTTCTTGAGAATTAACAACAAAAATAATAATAAACAATTTATTTATTAACATAATTTATTGGAATGGTTAGCAAAACATTGGTTAACTGCCAAGCAAACTTTATAAAATGGTAAATAAGGATTTCCTTGTAGTTGGTTCACATATTTTAATAATTTAGGAAATGTTTCTAGATTTATGAATAAAAAATGTTTTCATATTCATTTCTATATAAATTGGTAAATGATAAATATTGTATTCGTTTTAATCGTATGAATTTTTACAATGTTGTAAATATAAACTTATATAATCTATATAAAATTCTTGTAAATAGACAATGTAATAGTGTTTAATATTTTTGTTGTAAATTCTCAAGAACAAAAATTATGTACAAATTCATTTTCCATGTTTAAGTTTTATTCTAATTATTGCTTTTCAAAATAAGCATTGCCAAAGAGTAAAGGTAGTTAATATAAAAGTGATGTTATGGGAAAAAAACATTCTTTTGTCATCCCATCTTATTTTGTGAGCACATTTATCCATGTTTGCCAAAGTAAAATTATCAAAGTTTTACAAAAGCACTCTTTTAAAAAAGCTAATAATGTGTTTGTTTTTTAAACAAACACATTATTAGCTTTTTTAAACAAAATGCCAAGATGCACAAAGGAAAGTTTGTTGAGATGCTTTCTATTTCTGTTCCTATAATCCTTATTTCACTGCCAGTCTGGAAAGTGAAAAGCTATCATATAATTTGTTTGGGGAAAGAGGAAAGTCTCATCAAACATTCACAGGAGGTTGGTGAATGTTTATGGATATTCTGCAGAATAAAGAGTAGCTGAGTTAATGGCAAAAGTGGAACTGATCTTAGTCCAGCTGCTGCTATGAATGAGAATATGGCTAAATGGGTTGATGCTCATTACAGATAACAGAAGAATCATCATTGCAAAGTTCTGTGAATGTCTTCAGGTGAATCATGTTAGAGCCTGCAGTTTAGTTTAGTGCAGTAGCCTCATGGTTACATGAAGGGGTCTGTGCAACATGGCCCTCAGAATTCAAATTGACTTCATGACAGAGTAGAGATGGCAGTTGGAGATTCTAAACCTGAAGAACACTGGTAGCACCTTCCTAAGCAGGAAGCAGTTCTCTGATGATGAAAGTTGAAAGGAGCTCTTAGCATCTGGCTAAGAAAGTAGCTAAAAAGCTTCTACAAGGTTGGTATACATCAAAGGTGGAATAACAATTGAAAAGGAAAGAGACTATGTTCAAGATTAGATTTGCTTCCCCCTCTATTATTAAGTCTGTTGTAATTAAAGAACAGACATTATTACTTTTGGCTTGATCCTCATATTTGCAGCTGATACAAAACAGAAGATGGTCAAAGTGTATAAATCCGAAACATTTTGTCTATAATAACATTTAGAATAATCAAACAAGAACATAGTTCATATAATTAAAATATATTGTGTTCCTAGTTGCCGAGAAAAAGAAAATGCAACATTTTTTAGGCTTCCATACTTTAAAAATTATGGACGTTATGGATTAGCAAAAAAAGACACACTTATTTATTTGCATTTTAAAAAAATTGGTGATAGCAAGGTTCGTGCTCAAATTTCGCATTACCACCCCACAAAAAAACAAATTTAAAAAGTTAATTTATGCATCAAATGAAGCTCATATTTTTTCAAGATACTTAGGAAAAAGAATAAACTATATAGTTTGAATCATCTTAACCTAAAATCAAATAAATATACGACCCAGAAAAAAAAATTAAATAAAAATAAAAATTTTATTATAAAAAAAAAAAAAAAAAAAGCAAAGGGCACTAACTTATTTATTAATCTGACAATTTCAACAGTTTGGCACGTTTTGAAATTACCAATAAATTGTTCGTGGATTTGTCAGTAGAATTTTTTAATTGTAATTTAGTGATTAATAAACCGAATAATTAAAAATTATTTGCAGTTCGATAAATTTTAAATTCGACAAAAGTTAGACATGAAGTTTCTGAATTTTAAATTTGATCAATTACTTTTAAAGTAAAAAATCAATTCAAGGTTATTTTTAAACGAAATTATTGTCATACAATATTTAAAAAATGGTTTTAACTACAAATAATTAACTTAATTGTGGTTTATACTATTTTTTGAAGTAAAGAAGAAAGATAAATAAATGAAAAATCTCTCTCTCTCATCGCCTCCTCATGAAAAGGACATATACAAAAACTAAAAGTAATAATATTTACAATTACAAACAAATACGTTTCTTAGCATAAACCTAAATTTATTTTAACATCTGACCTTTTTCGTTATATTTCGAGCCGAAACTGTCCATCTTGGCCCAAATCCTGAAAACAAACCCAGCCGACAAATGTGCACGCAAATCGACATTTTGTCCTCTGCAAAGAATCGGTGTTATTCTTTTTTTTTTTCTTTTGTCGCTTTCGCTTCTTTATCCGGTGTAAAGTTCCTTCTTCAAAATAAGTCCACTCCAGGTCGAGCAATGAAATAATCTTCATTTCGGAAAAGTAAATATAAAATTCTCTTGTAATTTCAGTAAGACAAGGCAATTTCCCCAGAAATTAAAGAAGAAATATTCTGAATATAAATAACAAAATCAGAATTAATAAACAATTAAATTTTATTTCTTAAAACAACTTTCAAAAAATGGTGGCTCCAAAAATTTGCTAAAACATGGATACTGGACTACATGAAAAAAAGTATCCAAAAAATAAGAATAAAAGTAAAACTTTAAAATCTTTGTATCATAAAGAGAAAACTTCAAAGGATTTTTGATAACTTTTTTTTTTTTTTTTTATTAATTAATATTGTGATTTTTTGACGTTCAAGCAAGTGGGACCTTAATTTTGTACGATAAATTTCCTTATTTTTTTTGCGAGCTGAAAAAACAGTGTAAGTGTAACCCGGATATAAGAGAGTTGTCGGGACCAGAGAAGAAGTCTCTTATATCTGAGTTTATCTTATATCCGGGTTTCTCTTATATCAGGGTTTGGTCTATTTTGTTTAGGTAAGTATGGCTCTAATTTGGGACCAGAGAAAATCTCTGTTATATCCGGGTTTCTCTTCAGGGTTACACTGTACACCAAAATCCAAAATGGATTCGTTTTTTTTTTTTCCCTAATGAAAAATCAAAAATCGCTACACCCTGTTTTAAAATATTTACCAAAAATCAGGGAAGTATTCGATTCAAATGAAATTTTCAGTAATTAATGAATGAATTAGTTTATAAGAAAACTTTGGGGAAATATTTGTGGGTAGGTTTGTCCCCCACACCACTATTTTTTCGATATCTTATGGGTACTTTTTAACTTTTTTTTTTTGGGGGGGGGGTCGTGAAATGTTTTTACAGTTATATAAAGAGAATTGTTGATGAATTTATGCTAAGTAAGATGTGTCAGAAGGTGAAATTGTGTGAAGGCCTAAAATGTGCGTGTACATTATGCATTTATCCACAATAAATAAATAAAAACTAACATATGAAGACAATACAACTTGAAGAAATCAAGGGAAAACAACGTAGTTATAGATTTCAACAATAACATGAATTTATATATATATATATATATATTTGACATACACAAAGTGATGATAGGTTGCTTGTTAAACATGGCAAGTGAGATAAGATTGCAAAGAGTGTCCATGCAGAGATTTGGTGAATGAATGTTGATGGTTTAAGTTTGTTTGTGAAATTAAAACAATTTGATTTCTGCAAAGTAAAATGTCAATTGTGTGAGTTCAAATAATAGTGTGTATGTGTGTGACAATTGTAAGTGTTGATTCAAGTTATTCGAGTTGTGTGCCTTTGACTGATATGCTAAAATTGATTAAATGTACAATTACTATTTCGTAGTGATAATGTTACTTTTTTAGTAAATTGTAAGTTAAGTTTCTTCACGCGGCAATAGTAGTGCGAGTTGTGTTGAGTTGATGAGAGGCTGATAGTGTTATTGAGTCAGTGTGTTGGCACGCGTGGAGTCTGCTGGCATCTCTAGAAACTCAGTGTCTGACTGACTTGAATTAAGTCGAGCCATTCTTTTTTTTTTTTTTTTTTTATTTTTTTTTTTATAGATTTTTGGGTTTTCAAATAGGCTCCAGACAGCTGCGCGGGAAAAATGATTTGTCTCAACTTGCTACATTTTTGTGTCCTTTAAACCAATGGGAAGTTGAGTTTGGAAAAGTGAAGTGATGATTGTCAAGATAAATATAAAAATTGTATGTTGTCTCCAGGGAGTAGCAGTCAAGTCAGCAATCTTAACAGTCAAATTAGTCTCAACGGCAATCCTTATAGCAGTATCAAATCAGTCGGTCATAACCCGCGCACAACTGCTCAATGAACCTAACACATGCTGCTCGATAAACGAATTTCAACTTACGCAGTAAATCACTTATGAATAAATACAAACTTTAAAAATTGTACACACAAAACGGATTTTATTTTCCTTTCCTTGTAAAATATCATCTCAAATTGTAAATATAATATTGTTTATTACAAACCTTGTTTATAATAGTGTTATTTCTTGATGGAGTTTCCGATATTCAAATTAGTTATCGAAGTATGGGTTGATGAATCATTTCCTCACATTTAAATTTTTGAAGATCGTAGGTGACAATGAAACAAGAAAACGTGTGGGAGTTCCAAAGGCGGGAAACACACAAGAGAAGAAAATATTAGAATAGAGCTGATGATTGCATTTTGAGAATTCAACAGTAACACGACGAAACATCGTTTTAAGTCAAGCTACTAAGGTGGAAAGCTCATTAGAACAATTGTTACGAAAATATTTGTAAAAAAGACAGAGCAACGTCGTGTCAGTGAGAAAGCGACTGAAGTCGAGATGCCAGGTCAGGATCAATAATATTGTAAACCTCTCTTTGAATTTTGTGAAGAATATCGCGACATCTAGAAGGAGCAGCATACCAGATATGGAGGACTGGTAGTTTATAAATGTGCAAGATGGATTTTGACAAAAAAAAAAAAAAAAATGACGACACAGTGAACTAACTGTCATTAAAATAGCCCTAACAATTGATTCAATATAATCACCCGACTTGAGCTCAAGAAAACGCAAAGTGTTGCATTCCTGGAGTTTAGCATCAGCCATGTTAATGGCAGACAGAAAAATCTGTAGTGATTAAATGAAAGTACTTTGTTTTGGTGGAGTTAAAATTCACAAGCCATCCGTTGTCCCAGTCAACCACTGACTGGGGGTCCTTTTCGAGAGCAGTTGTCAGTTTTACTTTGTCAGATCTGTTGGGCTTCCTACTAAGACAGGATTAAATCGATGTATCATCTGCATAAATACCTATTTGGGAACTGATGACATCGGGAAGGTCGTTGATGATCATCATAAACAACAAGTCCAAGGATAGAGCTCCGTGGACCCTTGCATTAATATGAAATGATCTAGAAAACGCCCTTCATTATACGATTTGTTAGGGACGATTCAATTAAGCCACACATGCGTCCAGAGATGCAGTAGTCCTTGAGTGGAGAAGGGCAACATGCCAAAACCAGTTGAACACCTTTGAGACAGCTAGAGCCACAGCCAGATCTTCACCGTTCTTATTTAAAGCTTGATAGAAGATTCAATTATAGCCGTAAATACGTCGACAGTAGGCCTGGAGAAACGGAAGCCATATTGTTTATCCGAAAGGAGGCCGTGTGGAGTAAGGTGCTTAACCAATTTGGCGTTGATTAAAGTTTCTAGTACTTTGTCAAAAAGAGGTAAGAGACTAGGATGATAATTCGTGGGGTAAGATAGTTCCTTAGAGTTCTTAAAGTCAGGAAATACAGAGGCGAACTTCCAACAAACTGGAAATCAAGAAGTAGCGAAGCGTTTATTGTAAGGTTTAACGAGAACAGAAACCAGTTCAGGAGCACATTTTCTAAGACAATTACAGGGATATAATTGAATCGGCAAGACTTATGGGGATCTAGTTTAGAAATTATAGCATAAACCATTGAAGAGGTTATGTAGAAGTTCTGTTTTAGTGGGAAAATCAGGCAGAAATACTCCACATGAGTCGAGTTTGGAGAAACGTTCCGAGAAAAGCGTTTTCCTTTATTTGCAGTTTTTATTTAAAGCAAGACATGTTTGAAGAACCGAAAAACATAAAATTGAATGCCATTTTTGAGTGTGAATCTTTTTTTAAAAGATTTTTTTCATTTTAGCAAATGTTTGATTATTTTTTTGTATGGCTGGTCAAAAAGAAAATAATTGTGAATTACCGCTTTTGGTTGACTAGTTTCTTGTTGGAAAAGTAATATTATAAATAATAATTTAATAATTCTTAAATTTACAATAACTGAATATGACATCAAGCAGGTAAGAAAATATTAAAACAATAAACACAACGTAAACTCAAACGTATATAATTTAACTCAGAAAATAATTTCTGATATCTAATAAACTTAAAATTATTCTACTAAGTTTCATAAAAATTGTATAGAATAAAATATATATATTATATAGTATTAGTTATAAAGTTGAAGTCTTTCTTTAACCGTAATACTTTTAAATGCTTAAAAATAAATTATCTTTAACTTAAAGATAATTTATTTTTAATCATAATTACCAATTTTTGGATTATTGCACTGCTGGTGGTCCGTATTTCTTTCAGTTATTTTCGTGCGCTTTTTAAGAGAGGGATTGAAAGAAATATTTATCGTTTGTGTGGATGCAAAACCACAAACACTAAAATAAATAAATAAATAAAATATGCCGGAACATGTGATAGAAATGGGTTACCTCCCTTAGACATATAGTCACGTGACTAGAGCCACTTTGTATCACTATATAAAATGTACCGCGCTTTCGAAAGCCTCTCTCTCTTTTTCACATTTTTCTGTTCCTTGCATATAAGTAACTTTGCTACAACCGTCAAACACTTACAAGCACACATGCACTTACACACGGTTTCCAAAAATTGTAATTTTGTCAGAATATATTGCTTTGATTTTAAAAAGTAAAATTTTAATTTGAAATCTTTAGTTGTCACTGATATATCGGCACATGGAAACTCAAATGGTGACGTTTCAATGTGAAACCGGATAAGAAAAATTCAGAGAACAGCAACCTCTTTTTCTTCAAATACTCTCAATTTTTGTTCAAGTTTAAACTTCTCTCTAGTGACCCCTTTTCATCATGGAACACAGCACCACTTCATATCCAATGGAGGCATTTGCTTACATTCCTCCGTATAATTCGTCCAATATAAAAACTTGTTTTCTACAAATGGAGGCAGTATTTTAAAGTACAAAATGATGACATCCCAACGGCCACGTTATTGTCACGTAGCCGAAGAGCTACCTGCAGAAATGGTAGATGAAGTTAGAAATGTTACTCGAGAACCAACCCTCAAGACCCCATTTTGAAGTGGACAGGAAAGTTCACTTAAAGCATGCTAGACTTGTTCATTAACGTGGAACTTGGCGACAAAATTCTTTCACAATTACTACGACATATTAAGGGATTATTATATACTAATGTCAGATCCAACACAATACTGCAAAGATTATAGCTGGATAAATTAGTACTCAATACGAACCAAATTCTAACATCAAGAGCAACAGAGACAGGCAAGGATAAATTGACAGAAGTAGCAAACGGTATTCATGCTCGTCATAAAAACAGATGAGTACGTTCTTTACACTAACCAAGTCAGCAACAGGTAGACATAACGAATCTTAAACGGGAAGTTGAGGAATTGACAAGGCAGATGAAACAGCTCAGTAGGTAGTCACGTAGTTACTTTTTCACGGCACGCTGTTAGAAAAAAAATTGTCAATGGAAAACGACACGAACCAAAGATCTCTACGGTATGCTGGTACCATTATCTTTTTGCTGAAATGGTAAGGAAATGCACTAAGCTCTGTGACTCCTACCCAACACGAGGTTCACCGGTCAATGAGTGCGGCCTCACTGATCGGTCGCCAAACAAAGCAGCCATTTATTTGACATCTTTGATAGAACAACAAAATTAAACTTAGATTAAATTAGACACAGAAGCTTAAATCAGTGTCATTACGCCCACGTGCAACGAACAAAGCAATATCAAAGTGTATCGTTTACAGACTTCTGACGGCAGCATAATTAATACGTATAGTGAAATATCAATTAAACTCGGTTGAGGTCTACGACGCAAATTCATGTGGACGTTTGTTATAGTTGATATAAAAACGCCCATAATCGGCGCATATCTTCAATCAAATTTTAAGTTGTCTATGAATGTGATCCAGTGCACTTTAACCGACGAAGAGATAGATCTCATAAAATAACAGGAATACACATGCTACACACAGCAAAACTGGTATTCGTGCAACATTTGCAAAAAAAAAAAAAAAGAAATATACAGATGCATTTTTACCGGTATCCTAATTTAACCTGCGTTCAATTGGAGAGGACCGTGTGTGTTTGCGTGTTGTTGAATTGGGAACACGTGCTGTTTATTTCCTGCTAAAAGGTCCAAACTACAAGAAAATTGGCGGACTCGAGTTAAGTCCAACACTGAAGATGTACAGAAGACAGACAAGACCGATATATATATATATATATATATATATATATATATATATATATATGTATGTATTAAACAACACAACAAGGCAATGTCATTTGTGTATGTGTGTGTGTGAACATTTGTGTCTGTTCTTTGGTGAATGTTCGTACGTACATGTATTTGTGCGGCGTCTTCCACAAATTGGAAGACGCAGATTTTCTAAGAGTTTACATTATAGTCGCTGAAATGAAGAAATGAAAAAGAGAACGGGGCGAGAAGTCGCACAGTATTTATAGTATAGGGAGAATAACCCCTAGTGAATAATTAGGGAATTAAGGAGGAGGTAAGTCCAACACAGTATTTACATTCAGACACAATCAAGCATACAACCAGGCATTTCACCCAAACTACCGGCTGGTCTATTTATTTTTCCCGAGGAGACAACATTTTGGAATTTGAGAATAGATGCAAGAAGGAGTAACTCAACCCTCAGAAAGTTCATGGTTATCACCAGTCCATTTGGTGTCCTCAAACAATTCGACTTGGCGAGTATGCGCCGATCTTAAGAGCTTGAATGAAATATCACGACTCATGGCCGCTACACCTCCCCATACATTGGCGACTTTATAGTAAGCCTATACGGATCGATCATTTTTTTTTTCTGAGCTGTACTTTGTACCAACTTTCCACTAAATACCAGTAGCAGACGAGGATATACATAAAACATCAGTTACAACACCTTTTGGACGGTAGGAATTTAGAAGGGTGCCATTTGCTCTTAGTAAGGGTAACACAGAAGTTCCAGTTGTTCATAAACGAAGTTTTTCATGTTTTAACCCTTATCTATGCATTCGTGGGCATTATGCTTATCGTCAGTGCAAACAAGTTAAAGCATTTAAAACATCTTCATGAAATATCTATTTAAATATTTACTCCGTATCGAAAGGGAAAACACCCTGAAAAATGTATTTTGGGAGTTAAACAACTAAATTTCTTAAGCCATGCAATCTCCGAGAGAAGCGTTTCGCGTATCCAAGATAAAGTAGATGTCATTGCAAAATTCCCAATACTTATGTGAGTTTGGCAGTTGAGAAGATTCGTTAGATTTATTAATTATTACAGGAATTACATTCCTGTAGTTGTAAAAAAAAAAAAAAAAAAAAAAACAAACTGTAATCTTATAGTGGCAATATAAATGTCTTCAATAGATTTCTTCTGTCTCTCGACCGCAACAGTTGTAGTCAAATCACAGTTCAAACGATGGTCCGACGTAAAAGTCCAACAGAAACGACAAAATGGGGTCACATGTCCAACCTTCACTTTCTCACCAGCAAAAACGCGTGTTCATCCGCCAAACTCAAAAAATCAAATCTGTTCACATAAGCGAAAAACAACGGCTTTTTCACCAAGAGATTTTTTCTTCTGATTGGTCACGCCATTTAGGGGAAGGAAGAACATTAGAATAGATTCTGGTCCTTAAAGTAGATTTTTTGCTAACTACTTTTTAATAATTTTTCTTTGGCAGAACGCACACAAAACACGAATTCTTTTTTGAGGTAGCTGATTATCTCTTTTAGTACAATTTCACACAGTTCTTCCATTTTAGCGCCACTTATCGTCTAATTAAAAGGACATCATCACAAATTCGGAACAAGTCCAATCGGTAGAACGCGCAAAAAAGGGCTGCTGAGAACAAACTCGCGTTGCCGATAACTCATCAGCTGCCAAGCAAATTTCATTCTTCTCTGCCAAAATGTCTACCACTCAGAGAAACTGCAGTACATTTTGCAGAGAACATTTGTCCATCTATTTAGCGATTAAAGATTTTCAGAACATTCTGGAAGCTAAAAATTTGTTTATTTTTTTATACGGATTACAAACTGTGACAAACACCTGTCAAAGGCGCAGTACTATTTCTCAAGAGAGTTGCAACAGTTAGATTATATTTCAAAGTTCACTTCAGACATCAAATATGTCTCTGGACCCAACAACACTAGCTGATATCCAATCAAGAACGATTATTTATCACACAGACTTAGCAGATTTCAGCTATGGGTATATAGCAGATAAACAAAAGAAATATGGCACAATGTATACTGAAAAACAGGGGAGGTCACTTCAATTAATCGAGTTACCTGCTCCTTTTGGGGATAAAATATATTTTGTGGGATATCCTTGAAGAATGCAAGATCATAAACACCTCCTTCTCTACAAAAGGCTATTTTTCAACATTTTCACAGGTTATACCATTCAAGTACCTTATTTTCCCAAGTATAATACGCCGTCATCTATAATACGCACCCCTAAAATTGTGCTGAATGTGTGGGAAAATGCTTCTGCATAATACGCATCCCTTGTTTGGTAATCAAACCCTATAAATTTCTACCTCTCCAATTTCATTACGGCCAACGTTTCCTACTCTTATTTTTAAAAAAATGGTTTTAAACATAAAATATTATTATTCTAATTTAGTTTTATGATAATTATTATTTTATTTTACATTTGTAAGTTAGGTACATATGATCGTATTTGACTTCCTTATGGGGTCGCAATCGCCGAATGTTAGGGTCAAATTGCCGTATGTTTGTGGTGAGTAATCATTTCACAACAGAAATCGACTCATGAAACGACAATTTTTTAAATATATTACTCATACCTAATTTTGCTTATTTTTTTTTTAGAAAAAATACGTATTATACATAGGGGAATACGGTATATGAGTAATCATCTTCACAATTGCTCCAAGATATGTATGGCCAAGTATAACAACAGACATACGGACCTGGACAAAATATTACTTCGCATATCAACAAAATAAGTTTACCATGTATAATAAAATATCTATTGGTAAATTTAGTAACCGAAATACAAGGTTTACTAATTTGCATATTGATATGGACGGTCCACTCACAAAATATTGAAGAGTCTAATTTCCTGAGAAACTGTTTTAATAAAAAATATATATTTCTATCGAGATTATCATTATCTGATCTGTTAATGAATGTCGAATGTTTCCTGCATGAAAACTTAGCGTTGCCATTACACCATTTGACGGAGCAAAGTTTTTACTTTCTTTCTGTTGGACGTAGTTTATCGTCTAACTCAGGACGCATAACATAGAAAATATCCCAGTTTCAGTCATAATGTAGAGAATTAAAAGTTTTTTCAGATGGATTATAAATATTTGTTCGACATCTAAAATTCTGACTTGCTAGAAAGACCGGTGTAAATTTCGTAGTTTTCTTATTTAAATTTTTTGATGAATTTTAATACTTAAGTTAATGATTGAATAATCCCATGGTTTGTTCCACGACAATAAAAATGTCCGTAAAAATTCCCCTATCGTTAAATATTTGAGTTTAACAACATTAACAAAATATTCTAATAACAATCATAAATAGTCATACAAATGAAGATTTGAAAGTGACAATCAGATTTTTTTTCTTACAGTAAGGTTCACTCTGAACCAGGCCCGGGGGCCACTCGAGGTAGAGGGTTACATTAAGGGGTAGTTTATATGGAAAGGAGAGGAAGGTAACGGTTGACACTAGACTTCAACAGGTTAACATTGTAGTGATCAGAGGAAGATCCTGTAAAAAGTCTGTTCCACAGGGCAGTGGTTCGCGGGAAGAAGCTGTTTGAGTGGAATTTACTTCTCGCCGATGGAATACGGAGAGAATATGGATGATTTGCACCAATATAAGTGGCATGGGCGATCCTAGCCGTGAAGATTAGACCTGGCGGAACCAAGGGGTGTAGTTCGTCTGAGCACTTTCGGTAGAATTAAGCTTGCCACATCCGCTTGTGAGAGAGAGGTTGGAAAATAATTCATCTCCCACAATGGCTCGGATACTCTTTTGAACTCCTGTCCAAACATGGCAACAGTACTCCATTTTCGGCCTCATCTGGCTCTTATAAAGGTAGAATTTACCATGAAGAGTCAGCTACTTACTAGCGCGGTACAGAGAGCCGGTTATTTTACCTGCTTCTTTAACGATGGATCGTATATAGGAATTCGCCAACATTGACCGCTAGGGCTTCGGAGGGTTGACTGTTAATAATTACCTTCCTGATCGACTACTATGGATGATTTGTTTTGCGGGAACAAGAGAGAGAGAGAGAGACAGAGACATAATGTAATTATATATGTATATGTACGTATGTATCTAAATGTATTAGTTCCCTGTTTCATAATGCAGGTGAAGGAAGATATGTCTCTTTTCAAATGTATCTGCAGACTGCTTAAAAACGTGGAGAAATGTTTTTAAATGTAGTAAAGATAATTTAACCGTTTAAAGTCGCCAGCTAATCGTGCAAGTGTCGTATTTTGTCTCTGGGTATCTTACGATGACTGTATAGGAGGAGTCTGGTTGCCTAGTGCGGTTTCTTGCGAATGGCCTTGTGTCAGACTACCAAACGTCTCTGTATAAGAATATTTTGATATTCCTTTAGAACAACAATGGTTCATGACAAGTTAGCAATGTAAAAAGTAGACAAACACCATTAGAGAAGAAAAGCCATAACAAGATGTAATTTTTTTTTTTCAACAACAAATTTTGGCAGGGTGCAGTAGAGGAGGGAATGCAAAGTAGAGTTCTTGGTTTCTGGAAAGGCGGTTCAACCAAATCTGCATAATGTGAGGCTGACTTTAATGGCCGGAGGCTGTTGCGCGCCAAAAATGTAGTAATGTTGGTGCCAAGTATCCTTGGAGAAGAAATAGTCCAAAACGCAGAGAAAGGTTACATGGAAAGTTTCCTTGTTTTATTTTTTTGAGTAAACAGTATAAGGGAGGCAACTTTACTTAAGAATGTCCTCTTTTTTTTTTGGTAGTAAAGGAAAGATCAGAGGAAACTTAGCAACAGAACTAATTCGGTTGGTAGTGAGATTTCGACCGAGGAATATCACCAAGATTACTGAGCTGCAAAAGCGTTCGTTGCCTGTAAGAAATATAGACCAAAAAAGATGGAGAGATCCAGAAAGTATAGGTACCACGTGTGGAAGCTTGTGAATTTCTGACTTGTTGTTTAGGCAGGTCCGTTCGATACCGAGGTTCGTGACGGAAATGCTTGCTGCTCTACAGAAGGTTAGGTCAGAATGCTGGCCTAGGACCGAGTCTACACTGATGGAAGGTAGCTTCGGCAAACGAATTGACTATGAAAAAGTTCTATTGCCGAAGTCTAGACGGTTGAAGCTTATGTGCAGAGAGAGAGAGAGAGAGATGTAAAAACACGTCTTCCCGACTCGATGCCCGCAGGTCGTCTTTTACTTGTGGATATTTTTGGCGGGATGAGTCACTTTGAATGGATGTTCGTTCCCAAACGGTCACGTGCTTTAGCATCGAAAGTGTTGGGTCGTTGCTCACAGGGTAGCAACGGCGATGAAAGGAGAGAAAAAGAAAAGGTTCGAGGCAAACGATGATGGTAGGTGGGGTATCTCGATAACTGCAGCATCGGAGAATGGACAACATTTATTTATCGATTCTGGCGTTTGTTGATTCCAATCTATTTATACACATCTAGAGGCCGGCTTCGAAAAGTGCCGCTTGATGTTTCAAGACACGGGTCATGGCTCCAGGGGATAAAAGTGGCCAATAAGAAAGATCATCTGTAAATGTTAATATGAAATGAATAGAACCTAATTTTTTTCGTTAATTTAATTCATGGAGAACAATCATAATTCAGCAAATATTGGATAAGTGTTGGATATATAACTTTACTGAAGGGAAACCATATTAGATGTAATGGATTACATTTCACGCTGTAAACACGAATCAGAACCCCACTTATTATAGGGACACTATAAGTATTATAGGGACTCTATAAGTATTTTAGGGACTCTATAAGTATTTTATCGACACTATAAGTATTGTTCCTTTAACTGATGGATCTGGTTCCTAATAAAAATGGAATTTAAAATATAATAAAACTGGCCTGCAAAAATATTTTTTAGATGGTGCATGGGATATTATGTCTAATTTTGTACAATTCTGGGATGCTGAATTCCAAATATGCACCCATTTTCCACCCTGAGCATTAGTTTTCCCGCTCTTGAATATCATATCTACGTAAGAAATGATCATGATTGGTTTAGGTTACTGTAAATGTGAAAAAAAAGCACTCATTTGAAACTTAAACAAAATCTTAGAGTAAAATAAAATACAAGAAAAAAACGAGATAAAACATAATACAATAAATACATATAAATTCGAGTTTTGATTCTAATTGCTTGTCATAGAAAGGGACTAGCATGGTTTTCTTTTCTAAGAAGCTTTCAGAATTAATTTGAACATTGTGGAAAATGTTTTATAGATAGTTATTTCATTAAAATAAATGGTGATGTTCTGTACAATAAATGCGTGACTAATCAGTGAAAATGGAGTTGATACTTGAACTCGGCATTGGCTAAGAAATATACAAGTTGGTTTTCACCAAAATATTTATAAGCCAATATAATCAATAAATAAATTAAACATAAAAATGAAGAATTAAAACACAATAATCAATATATGACACAGTAATTATTAATGAAAATGTATTTGACGAAATCCTTCGTAAGAGAATAGAATACAAAGTAAGCAATATATTTTCATGCAAGCATGTTTTCCTCTGAACAAGAAAGCAAATGCAAGTGTCTATGTTTATAATATAAAGTATAATAAAATATAATAGAATATAAGAAAATGTAAGCAATGTATTTTCCTGCAACTGAAAACGTCTTTATGAACGAGAGAGATGCAAGTATCAATGTTTATAGGCAATGACCTGATTTCTATTCAAAATGTTATGTAACATACTAACAAAGTTCAAACATTGAAAATGTTTTTAATGAACAATTTCTACAAAACTATTATTGTTCTGTGAAAAATTCATTTTTGTAATAGATATAGTTAAGTTGGTAAATGCACCATAAAGAGTAATTTAGTTTTTACAGGTAACGAGAAGACAAAGCGTTCCAAACACGACGATTTTTAACGCGCCAAAAGTTGCGTTGACGTTAGTGTCAGCTAAAATGTCACGCTCAGTACTCTGTTTAGAAAATGGACAGACGTGTAATCAGAGACACTGAATCCCCGCACAGAAAAATAAATCAACAAAAAGATAAAACAATTTCTTTTAATTTTTGTTTTCTGTCGGATAAATCAATAATACGACGTAAATGCTTTTGGTATTGATCAGAAAACACATGTTTCATTCGAACATGCTGATGTGTGAATTTCATGGTTTATGGTGTTATGGTCCGGTTCCTTGTACCACGGTGATAGTCCAAGGTAGAACCAATAAAGAAGAACTCGAATACGGATATGGAATAACACAGATATATTACAAACAGGAATATATACAGAGAGGTAGAAAGTGTTAGTACGAACAATCAGGTTTAGTAGTAATTGTCTGAACGCGACTCTGTTTCGGACTGCCTCTGACTCGACTGACTGACTCGCTCGCACTAACTGACTGACAGACTCCTGATGGACTTCACTCCAGACTCCAGACTGAACTCTAGACTTCAGACGGAACAGTATTTAGTCACCTCTCCCCCACGAGGGTATCATGTGGCACAAGGCCGTTTTAACGTGGGATCACCGAGCCTGTGGTTTCGGACAAAAATATGCCATTTGAACCGGTATAAACGGGTTCAGGGTCGGTTTACCACCCCGAAAGAGACTCCGCCCTTCGGCGTAGCCTAGTTCGGGTTCCTCCCCGCCCGAAGGCAGAGAGTTCAACCGACCAGCCGGTCAGCCGGTCGCCCGACTTCAGACTGAACGGTATTTATATATCCCCCCCTCACCACGAGGGCATCATGTGGCACAAGGCCGGTTTAACGTGGGGTTTCCGAGCCCGTGGTCTCGGGCAAAAATATGCCCTTTGAACCCGTATAAACGGGTTCAGGGTCGGTCTACTTCCACGAAAGAGACTCCGCCCTTCGGCGTAGCCTCCTTCGGGTTCCTCCCCGCCCGTAAGCAGAGAGTTCAACCGATCAGCCGATCAGCCGGTCGACCGACTTCGGACTGAACAATATTTATTTATACAAAAATGTATAAAATGTGGCACAAGGCCTAAAAAGGGTTGGGAAGGACGGTCTTCTTCTGTCTTAATTCTAAACTTAACTGGTCGCAGACACTGACCCAAACATACCAACAAAATTCCAATCACCAAAACAACACATTCACTCCTACCTTTCTTACTGCGTACACCATAATACCTCAAATTCTCTACGAAATCCTAACTAGTCCCCCTATGTACAGATATTGTTCGTGGGGGGAGGGTCATAAAACAACAATTTTTAAAAAGATCCCCAAATGAATATATACAAAATGACTTAAATATTTACAGTAAACTAAACAAAACTGTGTTAGTAATAAAACCCCCACAAACCATAAATGTGGCAGAAACATCAGTTAACTAGACGAAATCAATGCGGGACTATGAAAAAATCAGGAAGACATTCATTCCTCCAAGCATTCACACAGGCACACACACATTCATACACAACAACAAATACGAAAAATCACACACACGAAACGAAAGGCGCCCCGCATCCGCCAGAGAATTGACGTCACTGACCACCTAACGAGGGAGGGGATGGGGAATTAAACAAAAGAAAAAAAATAGGGACAGAAATAAAAGGGACCGATGAGCATGCATACCCTAGCTAAGTTAACCAGAAAACGGAAAACTAAATAATAAAAATAGAAAGCCTAGTCTAACCTAATATCTGGGTGGGTTGTCTCTGTTTTACCCTGTTAGGACAAAATCCTGTACCTAACCGACATCCAAGTGCCACTCTAGGTCAGCCCCTTTCACTCTACACATTCGCGCAAGATTTACCCACCTTTTGCCAAATTCTGATGAAGGAAGCCGCCGCCTTTCCGTCCTAAACTTGACTTTAAGCTGATGCTTAAAGAACAAGATCAGTTGGGAAGAGGTGAACTCCTCGCCATCATAGAATTCCTTCTGACGCGTCGTCCAAATCACGACTCACATAATCCCTAGTAAGCAACAGAACACATAGTGTTCAGCATTCGTCAATTGCGGCACCACATTGCTACAAACAGAACTGGCTTCCAGGATAAAACTTTCCCTGCAGCATGCGAACCATGAGGCCTTCAACAAACTTGCACAACGGCACTACCGTCTTGCACTGAAAAAAGGCGTGACCAATGGTCTCGACTTCCCCAGGACAGCGACGACAGTTTGGATATTTCTCCAAGCCTGCTGAACAAAGTCTCTTGCCGACCCAGACGGCCCCACGAATCATCAGCCAGGTGAGTGATGCCTCATCATTATTGAGACATTTCAACCCAGGCGCCCACGGCCATATCGAGCGAGCCTCCTGCTTCGCAAGACCGAGCTCGTCGATCAGATCATCTTGAACGGACCCCCTAACTAACAATCGATACAATGCTTTACGAGACAACGCCTGGGCGTCGGAGAGGTCATCCGTCGTCCGTAAGAGGAGTTTCAAAGCACGACGACATTCGCGGTAGAAGGAGCACTAGGCACGAGGTGTACGGCCGGCCTCCTCCTCGGATGAGTGCACACTTCTCAGGGATGGGAAATGTTTTCGGACGTCTTCTTTCCAAAAGGTGCCCACCTCATCCAATCCGCGACACATTCGGTCTAGAAAGGTAATGCGAAGCATATATTGACGAATCTCAATGCTAGGCATACCCAGACCGCCCTCAGAGGGATGAAGGCGACAGATCTCGCGAGATACCATACGGGCCTTGTCTCTCCACAAGAAAGAGAACAAGGTCCGTACTAATGACATTAGTCTGGCATACGGGAGTGGAAGCACGGTACAGGAGAATCGGATATATGTGTGAAACACATACCACCGCCCTTCCCTTCAGGGAAAGTCTCCTCCGAGACCACAGATTAACCGCGATCTCGGCCTTCCCTTGTACCTCCGACCAATTCATTTCCAACTGGAGATCAGGACCGAACCAGACGCCGAGTATCTTGATCGGCCCATCCGTCCAGAGGAAAGGTCCGGGAAGAGAAACTCCCTTCCACGCACCCAGCCGCAAGCCCACAGACTTATCACGGTTGATCTTGGCCCCTGTCACCATTTCATACCCACTGATCTCTTTGCTGAATTCGTCAATCTCGGCTCTGCTCGACACAAGAACCGAAACGTCGTCAGCATAGGCAGAATACCTGGCTGAGGTGGAAGCCCCAGGTAGGGAAATTCTGCGCAGGACCGGATTCGCCTTTAACATTCGAAGGAATGGTTCCAAAGCAAGAACGTAAAGCAGAGGCGAGAGCGGACAACCTTGACGAATGGAGCGAGACAATACGAAAGGCTTCGATCTTACCCCATTCACTTCCACCAGCGCACCGGGTGTCGCATACAAAAGTCGGATCCAGGAGCGAAAGTCGGCTCCGAAACCGGCCGCCGAAAGGACAGCCTCCAGAAACCGATGGTCAACCTTATCGAAGGCCGTGGACTAATCTAAATTAATCAGCGCGGTTTCACTGTCGACTTGTTCTAAGATCAAGCGTACCATATGAAGGTTATCCTGAATGTGACGCACGCTATATGTCGCCTAGATCCGTTTCGATTCTCCTCTGCACGCAGTTCAGCGGCCATATTCGTTGCCTCAGAAGACATTCTTTTTAATCTAGCCCTAACTACCAGAGCTTGATCCTTCTTGATAAGCAAGGAGGACAACTCTGCCTTAGCTAAAGCTATATCCCCACTAACACGGGATTTCACAGCCCGATCAACTTTATTTTCTAAAACCGTTTGCGCCGCTAATCTATCTAGATTGAGTCGACGACTAAAATCGGCAGCAAACGTTCGAATTTTAGATTTTAAATTTCCCCACCAGGCATTTCCCACAACCGCACCCGTCAATTCCCTTTGTATCATTAGTAAAAGCTGGTCCCGGAAATTCTGCTCACTAAATAGTGAAGAGTTCAATTTCCAGTAACCAGCCAACCTAACTTTAGGCTTAACTAAGTTTACACGGACCCGGACAAGTCTATGATCCGTATAAACTATGTAATGGAAACTTGGACACCCTAAGAGCCCTACATCGACTCTCCTAACTAAGACTCGGTCCAGGTAGCTAGCAAGCGTCCCAGGAGCCGAGTTGCCACTAGTTGTCCAAGTCCATGCTACCTCCCGAGGGTGTTCATTCCGGAACTTATCGACAAGATCAAACCCATCGATAAAGTCCCGAAATGGTTTCACATCCGGGTTGTTAGTACCTTGTTTTTGCCCTATACGATCTATATCGGCGTCAAGGACGGCATTCCAATCCCCCGCTAAAACTACCCGACGAGACGTCGTCAAGAACGGCGCGATCCGCCGAAACAAAGCAGGCCGCTCGGAATGGATATTGGGCGCATAAACCCCAATGAGACGTAGAACCTTATCCTTTATGGTAACATCCAGCACGCAAAGTCTGCCCGCCGGATCCGCGAAGACAAGGGTACAAGCAGCCTTCAAAGACTTGCTCACTAGCCAAGAGACACCTCTTGAACGACCATCAAAACATGCTGAATAAGGGGCGAACCTCTTAGACAGTATGTCCTCACGATCATGAGAAGAAAACCAGGTCTCTTGTATACAACATACATTCACCCCGAGGCGCTGAAGGTCACGAGAGAGCCTCGCTCTGCGAGACTCGGACCTCAGGCCTCGGACATTCAAAGTAGCTAACCAGAGTGACATTGTCAAATCGAATTATGGTTGTCCTTCAGGATAGAACATGGCTGGGGTGGGGACACCGACAGCTCGTCCCATAGAACCGGACGCCATCTCATTTTCGACAGTATCATCTTGAGAGAAGCCGCCGATGTCCGAAGGGTAAGTTAATTTAAGAGCCCTATAAAGGGATGGGTGAACGAAAACTGGGACCCTCCCTTTGAGTTTTTCATTAGATTCGTTCATTTCTGGGTCAAGTAAGTAGGCAGCTGGGGGCACCATTTTTAGAGACGACTGGGCCTCCTCTATCATGCCCCAAATCTCCCGCGCACCCGTGCCAGTTCTAATTACGGTCAGGATTCTTTTAGCATCCGGGAAATTTTCAGGCTTTTCCACGTCTATGTCATTAATTTGTTTGAAATTCCATAGTATTTTTAGGTCTTTCGGGTTTCTGGTCTGACCGAATACCCTTTCAGCCTGGTCCCGGGATACGCGGCAGACGTCTTCCCCTGTGAGATAAGGTGGTTTTATTTTCTTTTTCTTTTTGTCGGTAACAGTTCGTGACTCTGGACTTCTGCCCCTTTTTTTTTGTGGTGAATGAACAGGTGTTGACATGGGTGTGAGATTTGGAGTTGTTGAGGGAGTCCATCCCGAAGGTGTCCTCACTGGAGAAGGTTTGGACGAATGTAGTGTTTTGACGGGTGAGTTTGACGCAGATTTGGGCGGAGGTGGCTTGGCGAATTTAGATTTAGATTAAGAAGGGGGAGACGGGGCAGAGGATAGGGGGCCCGGTGCCCACAGCGATTTTTGATTTTTACCCCGCTTTGTCTCCAGCTTTTCTTTCAGTTTTTTTTATATCTAATATTTTCTCCCAGCTGGACTCATTCAGTTTTTGGGATTCAGTGGCATTTTTTGCATAAGACGCCGAGGCGTCGCCCTCAGAGCTGGTAGAGGGAATGGGGCTGTAGGTGCCATTGTCCCTGGGGTCATGATGGGACTGAGGAACCGCTGTTTGGGTCTTCACCTTGCCCCTAACTACGAGGCCCCATTCTCCCTCATCCTTCTCCTTATCCACACTTGTGGCAGGCGTCGGTTTAGGAGGTAATGTGGGTACGGACCCAACCGAGGGATTTTCCGCACCGGTCCGCCTCGCAGCTAGGCCCACTACAGGCGCCGCGGATTTGAACTTCTCGGCCAAGGGGGGATTTTGGTCGCCTGCGACCGGAACTCCAGGGGCCTTCTTCCCTTGGCAGGAGGAGGAAAGGTGACCAGTCTCTCCACACCTCCAACAAGTTGGTTTCCTACCGGTCACAGTTGGGGACGGACTTGAAGGCCTTCTGATCGAGCATGATATCAAAAGTCCATCCACCGTTCAAATTGTCGGAGAGAGCCCCTAAAATTTGGCCGAACTGCATAAAAAATGCAGCCAGGTGCTCTCCCGAAATTTGAGGAGGAACCTCAAAAACGACCACCCTGGTCCTTCTGCTCTTTAGTTATTAATTCTTTTTTGGCCATAGGCAGGCAATCTTCTGGTGTGGGTAGCAGAATGTCCCACATGAAGAACCCAGTACCCTTAATTACTCTTTGGGGTTTTATCCCCAGGGACAAAAGTGATTTAATCACTATGTCTTTCGAGGAGCGACAAATTTTACGAGTCTTTTTGTCGACCACGAAAACGGACACCGTTCTCTTTGCGAACACATCGAGCTCTTGGTCATTTTCGACAAGCCCATCTTTATTAACAAGATGAGCATAACCTTTTGCCTTTTCCAAGAAATCCGCCATGTTCAAAATGTAACTTGGGGGGGGGGACTTCCAGCAGGAGAGCAATTCCTCGGCAGTCTTAGATTGTGCCACCTTTGGCACCTCGTCATTTTTTCTAGATTCTCCTTTCTTGGAGCTACTAGCACCATCTAATTTTGGACTAGCATTAGCCCGCTGTTTTTCGGGTTTATCAGGCGGGTCGGCTTTAGCCGCCGTCCCGAAAAGGTCTTTTTTCACATTAGACCGACTGGCATCGTCGGCCATGTTAAATTAGCGTGGTGACTTCCAATAACGCGGGTCGAAATTTTGGGGAGATTTGTTGGGAACAAAAAACACAAAAATAAAGAAATTAAACAAAATAAAAAAGAAACCCGGATACACCAGAAAATAAAAAGGAGAGATAATAAACTTTTAAAATAAATGAAATAGGAAAACTAAAAGAACAATAAAAAGGCAAACAAGATCAAAAAGAAATAAATGGACAGGTAAGAAAAAGAAAAATGGCGGCCAAAAGGCTGCCGAAAATCGAAAAAACAAAAACAGAAACTCCTCTCCTTTTTTTTCAAAAATTCAATAAAAGAAAAAGAAAAGAAAAGAAAAAGTCTGGTTTGCAATCAGGAAAAAAATAAAGGTTTGCGGCCGAAGCCGCTAAAGAAAATAAATTAAAAGCAAAAGAAAAACAAACTAGTCAAACCAAAAAAGAAAGCGACCGAAGTCGCTAATAAAAGAGAAGGAGGGTATAAAAAAAACAAAAAAAACAAAAACGAAAAAAACAAAGCTTTCGTTTTCTTTTTTTTTTTTTTTCTTAAAATGTACTATTTTTTTTTAAAAAACAACTAGAAAGAAATAAACAGAAAATAAAAAAAAAAACAGCAGTCGTCCGGTAAGACTTTGTCAAACCGGACTGAAATAAAAAAAATATGCGGGCCGAAGTCCAAATAAAAAATAAAACAAACAAAAGAAATGGAAGAATAAAAATTAAAACTTAAACGATAACTTAACAGAAAAGACTTGGAGTGTTGAATGAAGTTCGTCAAAAAAAAGTTCGCAATTCACTGAAACAAATCCTCGTGGGTCCAAAAAAACAGGCTAGTCACACCGCAACACGAAAAATACAATCCAACGCGCTCGACACGACCGGTCAAAAAAAAGTCTGTAGACGGAGGACTGAACGATATTTATTTATACAAAAATGTATAAAATGTGGCACAAGGCCTAAAAAGGGGGTTGGGGAAGGACGGTCTTTTTCTGTCTTAATTCTAAACTTAGCTAGTCGCAGACACTGACCCAAATATACCAATAATATTGCAATCACCAAAACAACACATTTACTCCTACCTTTCTTACTGCGTACACCATAATACCTCAAATTCTCTACGAAATCCTAACTAGTCCCCCTATGTACAGATATTGTTCGTGGGGGGAGGGTCATAAAACAACAATTTTTAAAAAGATCCCCAAATGAATATATACAAAATGACTTAAATATTTACAGTAAACTAAACAAAACTGTGTTAGTAATAAAACCCCCACAAACCATAAATGTGGCAGAAACATCAGTTAACTAGACGAAATCAATGCGGGACTATGAAAAAATCAGGAAGACATTCATTCCTCCAAGCATTCACACAGGCACACACACATTCATACACAACAACAAATACGAAAAATCACACACACGAAACGAAAGGCGCCCCGCATCCGCCAGAGAATTGACGTCACTGACCACCTAACGAGGGAGGGGATGGGGAATTAAACAAAAGAAAAAAAAATAGGGACATAAATAAAAGGCATGCATACCCTAGCTAAGTTAACCAGAAAACGGAAAACTAAAGTATCAAATTCAAAAACCTAAACTAACCTAATATCTGGATGGGTTGCCTCTGTTCAACCCTGTTAGGACAAAATCCTGTACCTAACCGACATCCAAGTGCCACTCTAGGTCAGCCCCTTTCACTCTACACATTCGCGCAAGATTTACCCACCTTTTGCCAAATTCTGATGAAGGGAGCCGCCGCCTTTCCGTCCTAATCTTGACTTTAAGCTGATCCTTAAAGAACAAGATCAGTTGGGATGAGGTGAACTCCTCGCCATCATAGAATTCCTTCTGACGCGTCATCCAAATCACGACTCTCATAATCCCTAGTAAGCAACAGAACACATAGTGTTCAGCATTCGTCAATTGCGGCACCACATTGCTACAAACAGAACTGGCTTCCAGGACAAAAAACTTTCCCTGCAGCATGCGAACCATGAGGCCTTCAACAAACCTGCACAACGGCACTACCGTCTTGCACTGAAAAAAGGCGTGACCAATGTTTCTCCAAGCCTGCTGAACAATGTCTCTTGCCGACTCAGGGGGCCCCACGAATCATCAACCAGGTGAGTGATGCCTCATCATTATTGAGACATTTCAACCCAGGCGCCCAAGGCCATATCGAGCGAGCCTCCTGCTTCGCAAGACCGAGCTCGTCGATCAGATCATCTTGAACGAACCCCCTAACTAACAATCGATACAATACCTTACGAGACAACGCCTGGGCGTCGGAGAGGCCATCCGTCGTCCGTAAGAGGAGTTTCAAAGCACGACGACATTCGCGGTAGAAGGAGCACTCGGCACGAGGTGTACGGCCGGCCTCCTCCTCGGACGAGTGCACACTTCTCAGGGATGGGAAATGTTTTCGGACGTCTTCTTTCCAAAAGGTGCCCACCTCATCCAATCCGCGACACATTCGGTCTAGAAAGGTAATGCGAAGCATATATTGACGAATCTCAATGCTAGGCATACCCAGACCGCCCTCAGAGGGATGAAGGCGACAGATCTCGCGAGATACCATAGAGGCCTTGTCTCTCCACAAGAAAGAGAACAAGGTCCGTACTAATGACATTAGTCTGGCATACGGGAGTGGAAGCACAGAGAGTCGGTACAGGAGAATCGGATATATGTGTGAAACACATTTCTCCGCCCTTCCCTTCAGGGAAAGTCTCCTCCGAGACCACAGATTAACCGCGATCTTGGCTCTCCCTTGTACCTCCGACCAATTCATTTCCAACTGGAGATCAGGACCGAACCAGACGCCGAGTATCTTGATCGGCCCATCCGTCCAGAGGAAAGGTCCGGGAAGAGAAACTCTCTTCCACGCACCCAACCGCAAGCCCACAGACTTATCGCGGCTGATCTTGGTCCCTGTCACCATCTCATACCCACTGATCACTTTGCTGACTTCGTCAATCTCGGCTCTGCTAGACACAAGAACCGAAACGTCGTCAGCAAGAACGTAAAGCAGAGGCGAGAGCGGACAACCTTGACGAATGGATCGAGACAATACGAAAGGCTTCGATCTTACCCCATTCACTTCCACCAGCGCACCGGGGGTCGCATATAAAAGTCGGATCCAGGAGCGAAAGTCGGCTCCGAAATCGGCCGCCGAAAGGACAGCCTCCAGAAATCGATGGTCAACCCTATCGAAGGTCTTGGACTGATCTAAATTAATCAGCGCGGTTTCACTGTCGACTTGTTCTAAGATCAAGCGTACCATATGAACGTTATCCTGAATAGTCCTACCCTTCACAGCACAAGTCTGTTCAGGGCCAATCAGACTAGACAGGACAAGCTGCAAACGGTTGGCTAAGATCTTCGCCAAAATCTTTAAGTCAGTGTTTAACATCGTTAAAGGGCGAAAGTTCCCTAACCTATCCCCACCGTCCTTGTCCTTACGCAGTAACTTGATCACACCCCTGGTGAAGCGTAGAGGTAAAGACCCCTGCTTCATCCAGTGGTTGAAAATCAGTTCCAGCATAGGAACAAAAACGTGCGACAACCTCAAGTAAACTTCGTAGGGAAGACCATCTAATCCCGGAGACTTATCCAGGCCAACCTGCTTCAGCGCTTCCCAGATTTCCGACTCTGTAATGGAACCCTCGCACCTAGCCACTTCAGCTGCCTTGAGGCAGGGAAAGTCAGCTAAATAGGCGTCGAACTGAGCAGAGCTCAGACTGTGCTCCCTGGTGAAAAGATCCTGAAAGTAATCCCGAAAAACCTCACATATGCCCGCGTTTGTAGTCACAGTTCGTTTATCCGGCAATGTGACGCACGCTATATGTCGCCTAGATGCGTTTCGATTCTCTTCTGCATGCAGTTCAGCGGCCATATTCGTTGCCTCAGAAGACATTCTTTTTAACCTGGCCCTAACTACTAGAGCTTGATCCTTCTTGATAAGCAAGGAGGACAACTCTGCCTTAGCTAAAGCTATATCCCCACTAACACAGGATTTCTAGACGGAGGGCTGAACTCCCTGCTTCCTCTTGAGGCGTAGTATTTATTACGTATGGAATAGTCCATTATGTTATTATGGGTAAGGTCACATAACAATGGTTCAACTGGGGTTGGAGATGGAGGCGGAAAATGCACACAAAAATCTGGTCAAATTTGTTTTCTGCACACACACACACACACACACACACACACACACACACACAAGCAAACAAACAAACAAACACACACACATGCATATATATAGAGAAATGCTAACATATCATCCAAAGAAAGCCGGAGTGTAAAACGGCCGAAATGTCGTGAATATGGCAACGAAGATGAGAACAACAGTCCAAACGATGTAAATAGTACAAATAGTAACAATTATTTGCTGTGGAGGTAATGGACAGCAGCATGGGCTGCGAAATCGGAGTGCCGAGTTCGAATTCCAATCGAGTTCATTACATTTATTTACGGGCTAATACCCTTGAGAAAAGTATGAACCCACCTCTGGTTTATATGGGTAGATAGCAGGACATACTTGGTTGGGAACCGGCCTAGGAGAATGAAAATCTCAATTCAGAACCAGTCTGGGGAGGGTTGGGCTCCGTCAGGCTCTCTTGCCCGGGAACCACTACAGCTACTGTTGTGGCAGCATGTTTTGTGTCCCTACAACCCTAATGGCTTCTGGCTTAAAAAATATTATTTCTGCACAAAATCATACTTATTATAAAACCCAGGTTGTTTGTTGTGTGTGTGTGTGTGTGTGTGTGTGTGTGTGTGTGTGTGCGTGTACACGTTTATATATTGGATCGGATTTCCTACATTTTTCGACCGATTTCAGCAAAACTTCACAGGACTACGTAAAATTACCTTGCGGTGGTTCTGGCAGCGCCCAAAATTGGAAAAACACAATTGTTTTTGTACAAAATCAATTTGAAAACACGATTAAGAGGCATCACGAGAATGAAAGGGGGACAACTCATATCGAGTTATACTTATTATAAAAACTCAGGTTGTGTGTGTGTGTGTTCGTTTGTATATTGGATCGGATTTCCTACATTTTTCAACCGATTTCACCAAAACTTCACTTTTTTTGGCAGGTAGTGTTTCTTATTGTCTTGCACACTTTTTTCATTATTTTTACATTCAGAATACTTTAAAAATTCCATTTACAAGACAATAGTTTATAATAAAATTCTATTCAATCGCTAGACTCATAACGATTGAAAACAATGTTTTTGTTTGAGTTTGGGTTTAACCAATTCGTAAAAAAAAAAAAAAAAAAAAAAAAAAAAAGAAAAAACTAATTGAGACATGGGTGTCCGTCAACCTTAAACAATAATCTTTGTCAATTTTATTTTTCAGTCTTTATGATGGTCGATACTTGATCTATCTCTTATTGTTACATCCCCGGGCAACGCCGGACTCTACTGCTAGTATTTAATTACTTTCAAGATTTATATTTTAAACAGAAAAGCAAGAAATGTTCTACCATTAATTACGATCTTAATTACATTGATCAGTAATTGGAATATAATTATTGAAAGACGATCCAAAAGCTCCCGTAAAGCGATACTCGTTAGCCGGACAGTCACTGAAGATGTTTGTTAGTTCAGGCCTGACTGGGAACTCTGTTATTACATCCCTATGCCCACAGCTGATGCGTACTACTCCCGAATCACCTGGCCGTGTCAGGAGGAATTTGATTCGAGGCCCCGGTAGTGCTTTGCTGCTCCTGTTATCGTATCTATATTTGCTATTTCTACCTACATTTATATACGTTAGAAATTAAACTAAGCACAATTGACTATTTTCACGGATTTTGACGTCATTCTGGGGTCTTTTTTTTATTCAAATCCGTGAATTTGTTTAACTTTTCACAAGAAAAATTTAAAGTTGATGTAAAAATTGCTGTAAAACATGACTGGGTATGGTTGCTGGGTGTGGTTGCAGATTATGGTCGTTGTGTGTGGTTGTTGTGTCGCTGCATAGCAAGAAGCGCACAAGTTCCCTTCATATATCTAGGTTGAAAGCCGGAGAGTTATTTCATTCATGCGTAGAGTATCTTCGGCAAATAGACCTGGCGGAACCCATCCCTTTTCAGGTCAGAAGACAGACGATGTCCTCTAACTTGAAGTCTAGACAGCCACCCTCCCAAAGACACCATGTCATCATCGCGCTGAATACATATATACAGCTATGAAGAGCAATGTAGATTGCCGTTTACCTCAGAAGACAGTTCATCGGTCTTTTGACAGGCCTTGATTTTAATCCTGCTGAGTGTCTAGTCACCCACTTCACCAGAAATGCCTGGTGGAGAAGCCGGTTTAGTCGTCAACTGCCCGACCATGCGGCAGGTTTTACTGGGTTAGATACAGCTAAAACTATTATGTGACATCCTGTCCTGTCTCGACATAAGAGCGCATGTATGTAAACTGCTTTCCTATTTCTGTTTTTATTATGGATTTCGTTTGTTGATCTGATTTGAAACTTGGATAGTGTTTGAGTCAGCGCTTAAAAACTCATTAAATTTTTAAGCGACGAATTAAGAGATTGTAAAAGAAAGACATTATGTCATCTTATTTCCGTGTTTGTACGTGTGTGTTTGTTTGGTTTTATGTAGAGTCTACCAGTGGATATCTATTTCAAACAATTTTGTCTGGCACATTACTGTGTGTCAGTTGAATTTTCAAAACACTATGCTAGTGAACGAACAACCAGGCGAGGTTGTTTACCATTTACGATTTACAGCAGTTGCCTTTAGTTTTAGTTTAATGTGATAAGTCGCTCACATCCTGAAAGGATAAGAATATATATAAAAGAAGTTTCGTAAGAGCAAGAGTTGGCATAATGCTTACTATCGCAGAAAACGGAATTTTTGAGACGAGTTCAAATTTCGACTGAGGGTGTTTGTATTTGTGGCGAGTACGAAATAATAATAACTCCCTTTACCGACTCCCTTGAAATTCGGGTAAGCTGAGAAAAAAGACGAAAACAAATTCGCGGGCCTATGTGAAATTTTCTTTGGACCAATGAAAACCTTGTTTCCACAAGAATTAGCCGTTGAGCCTAGAAAAAGAAAGAAAAGAAAATAGCGAGCCAATGTGAATTTTTTTTATATAAAATAAGGAACAAAAATCAAGAGTGACTGAAGCCATCTGAAAAGTTTCATTTCAGTTCAAGCGTCAAGCGTTCAGATTTTCGCCAGTGTCAAATTACTCGCTAATTATCGGCTTTAACCAAGCACTTAGCACTTCAAAGAACTCTATTTCAACAATCCAAGAAAGCTAATTATTTCAAACTATCTCTCTTCATCTACTTTTGAACGTAAACAACCGTACATCCCTTCTGTGAACAATGAACTTTTTTTAACCTTTGTTTTAAATATTATTTTGTATCGGATCATGCATGTAATCTGTTATATGAACATTTCCTTTTCATAAAAATTTAGTTAATTGAAACTACGGACTTTCTAATTTATTTTTCTGAAACGAGCTATTCCTGAATAAATTTCTTATCTTGTTTTGTTAAAATAACCCATCTGTTTCCTGCTATCTGCCCCTCCATTAAACTTCTTGACGTCGGTAAATCAGCTGTTCATTTTAACCCCGAAGTCCCACGCTACTATATGTTCACTTCGTACTGAAGCAAAAAATAAATAAATAAATAAAATATTTACTTTTCTCAGGAGATAGTCTCCGTAGCTATGGGGGTGGGGACTATAAAACTGGCCTGTTTTGTTAGACTAGCTAAAAGCAACTAATCTTGAAAAAGGACAACACGTAATTCAGAACTCGCTTGAAGAAAGATTGGCTCCGCCAGACTATTTTGGCATAGATTCACTTATTTTTGCTACGCACGCAGTATGGATTGTGCCCTGCTCCAACGAAATGCATGCATGCGGCCTGGTACAGGGGCAACAATAATGGAGTGTCGAGCGAAGATCGAATCTATGATTCGAGTGAAAAGTAGGAGTTTGTAATTTATCCCCGTAACTAAACCATTGATAGATTTTGCTTGATAATATTTCCGAATAATGTTTTCAGACTTTTCTCTTTTCTCATTTCCTGTGAATGCTTTATCACCTTTCTATCTTAAACACAAATGAACATTTTCAACTTGCGATAATGAACATCATTTATATTGCCCGTCCTATTGTGAATGATAATAGCTGTTAGGGGAGATAAATGCATGATGCCATGGAAGAGTTATGGTCCTTTGCTGAAACGATAGATTTTAATAAACAAATCTGACGTCATAAATTAGCATGAACAGACGTATTTGAAATTCCTTTACTCAGTCAAAGGTAACAATCATCTCCTCAAAATAATCCATACACGCCATTCATAATTATAATATCGATTATAATATTATAATATACAACGAGAGCCTATTTTATCTCTAACCTTTCACCTAACTGCAATCTAGTCTTTTTGATTTTTAAATTCAACAAACAATTTGTATGAAATGAATATGAAAGTCCTATTCTATCAGTCGAGCTTGATTGTATTAATTTTTGGCCCCTCAATTCGATTTCATTTGTATTTTCAATCCATTCTATCGTAAAGAAATATTAAATACAGATACTAGTGGCATTAAGCATAAAAATAATCCATCATCAATAAAATATGTTTTAACTATTATCTATGTCTTATAGCCGGGTGGATCCTAGTAATATTAGTTACTAAAACTGATCCACTGAGAGCTCGATAATTTTAAGGTCTGCTGTATTTATGCACATGTGCTCGATATCAGACACAGAGGGTATGTAAATACAAAAGTGGACAACATCAAGCAGTGACAGTCTCTTTTATGCTTGAAAGCAATCTTCAGGTCAAAGAATAAGCGAGACACGATGAAAATTGAACCTGGTCTGACGATGACTCATTTTTTTAGGATGAAACTTGAGCTGCCTCGGTTATATTTTTTATACTTCATTTATATTATGTTTTATAGGACCTGCGTTGTATTGAATACTTTTAATTGCTAACTTTACTTTAGTTATCTATCGATATATCTGTATCTATTTTTCAAATACAACGTGTGAAAGCACGTACAATACCGTGCCCCCGTCAACCGCCAACCAAGAGAGGTAACACAGTTTCGGTATATATATATATATATATATATATATATATATATATATATATATATAATCTAATGAATAAATATAAATAAATGTACGTGTAAGTGTTCACAGACAAATACATACATATATCCTTTGGTGTAAGAAAAACAGTGCTCAATACTAAATAACAGTAAATTTAATTTCAAAATTAAATTAAAGTGCAATTAAATATTTAACAACAGTCAGGATTCATCCAAACACCACAAACTCGTGAGACCCAGAAATATTAATCAAACTGTAAACAACGACCAATACCTGAAGATTTCATTAAGCATGAAACTCCGAGTCATACTTTCGGCGTGGGGTATTATGTATTATATATATATATATATATATATATATATATATATATATATATATATATATATATATATTGTGTATATTTAGTCAGCAATTTTTCATTAATGCATGTTTCATTAAATAATATAGACAAATTTTGCCTATTTATTTTAAGTAAGTTCCTTTCATATTGTCTGATAAGCTTAATCAAATTATCGTTGAAAGATTTATGTTAGTCACACCACAACCTCGCTTTCACGGCGCTTGACTCTACATTTAAATGATAACTAACATTTTTAGGCATTTAAAACAACATGCCTGGCTGCGTACTCAATTCCGGAAAATCCTTGTTAAAAACACAACTATACTTAAACATGAAAACGATAAACAGAAATTAAAAATTCTTGAAGCTTTATACATAAAACAGTTGAAAGCTAACCTGAACAAAATAAACTATGAAATCTCCGGAAATATCCTTAAGTGCCTATAATTTATAACAAAATCCATTGGTTTATACCATTGGCTTCACATACTTAATACTTCTCGTTTTTCACTCTCGCGTGGTCATGCGTGACGTCACGAGCTGCGACGCTATTTTCGCTTCCGCGTCTCGCATATACGATTTTGTCGTTACTTGGAAATTTTCATGCAGCAAGGGCGTACTATCATTGTTGTTTCGTCCCTATTTTGTTTGATTTAATGAAATTGTCATCTTTGATAATGGCTTATGTAAGCCGAAAGCTTAAATTGGGTTTAAACATATATCAATATGGGGTTTTCCTTTCGTCTTTCAACGATAATGTGATTAAGCTTATCAGACAATATGAAAGGAACTTACTTAAAATAGACAAAACTTGTCTATATTATTTAATGAAACATGCATTAATATATATATATATAAGAAAATTTGGTAAAATTTGACCTGATATGCTGATAAATGAGTCGCATGAGGAAAAGAATTTGATTTCTACCAAATCTCCATAAGCAAGACAAAATTTGATTCGCGTTAAGCAGCTGCGTATTTCGTCTTTTATTTTAACTGTTTCGTTTTCGTAATTAGATTTTAATTAATTTCAAATCCTTTCTATTTATTCATGTATTCATTTGTTTTAAGCTTTTCGTATCGCTCATTCTTTCTGTTGAACAGGTGACAAACTCTGAAGACACCCCCACCGACCCATCCTCGTAACGGTCGAGCATTTTTAAATCT
>OZ010597.1:2288559-2328559 GCA_963932145.1 Acanthosepion lycidas
AAATTTCTCAGAATTAACCTGGAGAAAGAGACACTGTGTATAAAGGAAAAAGACAATAGGAAAACTGTAGTTTTAGTCGACGCGTTTCGTACAATGTGGACTTTTTCAAGACAAAAAAATACGAAATGAATTTACTGAAACAAAGTATTAGGTTGGTGCAAAAATAATGACGTTTTTTGACGTTAAAAAAATACGTCAAAAAACGTCATTATTTTTGCACCAACCTAATATCTATAAACAACAAACAAAATGTCGTTAAGAAGTATAAGAATTTAGAAACGCTATTGTATATTTATATGGTCAACTGAAAAATTACGTCAATTATTTATGTTTGAAGAGAATATTTTCACATGCAGAAATAGTTTGTGTGTGTGTGTCTGTGTGTTAACGGATTCGACTGTTTTCTTTTGATTTCTTGATATATTTGTTGTGTACGTTGGCTTGGGACAATAATTATTCTGTTAGGAAAGGTGATATTGGGAAATATCTTTTCTTTATAGGAAAGATTTCAGTTCATTTTCTTTTTTGTCAGCGGTTAAAAGTTCTACACTCACATAAACCAAATATTCCAAATTAGAATCATTAAAAGTTACATTTTGCAAGAAGATTTTCAAACTGATTTCATCTAAACTTTTAAACACTAAATCATTTTTATGGACTTTTTCATCCTTACTAAATACGACAATATCGTCTAAATACACAAATGCACAATTCCCATTATTGGTAATATATCTTGTCTATAGAGCATTGTAATGTTGCTGTGGCATTTTAAATTTAAAGAGCATATATTCACATAATCCAAAAGGTATTTACAATATTTATATTGTCCTCATCTTTATTGTCATGGCCAAGTGGATAAATTTGTTGGTTGAAGTAAGCCAGTTACTTGACCAAAAGAGTTGTGAGTTCAATACCTGGCCACAGCAGAGGTGAACAAAAACTCGGAGAGTTGAGTTACCAGAGGGAAGTAACTGAAAGTGAGATATCCAGAATAGGCATGGCATGTGGAACTAGAGCAACCTATCCCAGTGGATGAAATAAAGAGTTCCGTTTGACGTTGCAACGTATTGAAACCCAATGCGTACAACAGCCGAAACATCGTGAATATGACAATAAAGATGAGGACAACTGTCCAAACAATGTAAATAGTGTAAATAGTTACAGTACCTCATCTCAAAAATATAGACAGATCCTGAAGAAGGCCGGGTCGTACAACGATCGAAACGTCGTGATCATGTCAATAAAAATGAGGACAGCAGTCCAAACAATGTAAATAGTGTAAATAGTTACAATACCTAACTTCAGAAATATAGACAGATCCTGGAGAAGACCGAAGCGTACAACGACCGAAACGTCGTGATTATGTCAATAAAAATGAGAGCAACAGTTCAAACAATGTAAATAGTTGCAATAACTCATCTCAGAAATATAGACAGAGATTCCAAACGGTGTAATTACTTCTGTCTTAGGACATCATCAGGGTGTAATTTTATGTGGTGAGAAGATGAAGCTAATTTTTGAATAACAACGTTTGTCGGCAAAAATCCAAAGGCAAATGAGTTGATATTTGGTGCAGGATATCGATCTTTCTTTTTTTCTTTTTTTTTTAAATTCTATTCATAGCACAGTAATCACCGTGACATCAGTAATTAACGTCGAGTTAGGAAGCAAGATAGAAGGGATTTGTCCATTAATTTTTTAGAAAGCTAGATCATAGCTAATTAATGCCAGGTTATGAAACAAGATGGAACACTTAGGAAAGGAGATAACTCCAGAATTTGAAGGCTCTTTTAATTTAGATTTACTGTAGAATTTTTGTCTGCTTTTGTTAAAAACTGGAGCATGGCTTCCTGTACCTAACCTCCACATCTATTTGTTTGTTCCATAAAGTAAAAATTTGATATGTTCTTCTAAATTCACTCACAAAATGGCGGAAACATGAATCACATTTAAATTAATCTTCCATTCTGTAATATTGTCTTAAAATATTTTATTTTTTAAAGTCTATCGTTAAAGCAAACTTGTTTAAAAAACCAAAAGCTTAATAAATGATTAGTGACATCAATGATCGAGAGAGACCATTGGAGAGATCTTTTTACACATGGAATTCAATGTTCAGGTTGGCTTATCCATGATATTTTATTTTGTCATCATTGGTAGTTGAGATTATATAGAATAATTATTTCACAAGAAAAAGACAATATAGAAATAGTAGCAAAAATGTGAAATACGAAACGTCTTCTAGAAATGGCGGCTCTGTCGAAATGAAGCCTCTCAATTTTTTTGACACATCACTGGAAATAGTGGCTGGGAGTTAGGAACTGGTTAATACTTGAGGTTTATATTGCTTCTTGTTTCATCTTCTTACATTTTTTTTTTTTTTTTTTTTGCTTTAGCAGTGTAAAATGTGAGCTTTACTAATTTTACGTACAGGGTACGATGGATAAATTGTCGTCTACATTACGCAAAGCTTAAAATAACACTGTCACCTCAGTTTAACAGAGATATTTATCAAAATTACGCAAAAAATATCTTCAAATACTAAAGAGTAAATTTATTCAGTAAAATCGCCATTGGCTTCAACCACAACATCCAGCTGACTTCGGAATCTCCTGCATCTCCTCTGGACGGTCACCTTGTTTAAGTTGGTGAATGCTGCCATAATCTTTGCCTTCAGTTCATCTTTGGTGTTACAAGCAGTTTTGTTGGTCTCTCGCTTAGCTGTGCCGCACACATAAATAATCAAGAGGTTTCAATCTGGGGATTTAGGTGATCAGATGTAAGGGATGATGTGATCGCAAAAATTGTCTGGCAGCCATAATTAGGTTCTGCTGCTTGTATGGCATGATGTAGAGTCCTGACAGAGTTCTTCACAATTCTCTCTTTTTTTTTTTCGTATTAAAAAGCATTATTTAATATGGTTTAAAATAGACAACTAAAAATAACGTGATTTTAGGAGAAATGTTGAAAAGTTCTTCATTTGACTCACTTCCAAAAATCAATATGTTAAAGATCAAACATCAGAATACTGATTCAGGAATACTGAATCGGGTCGAAATCTTTTCAGTAACCCCTTCGTAGATTGTCGTTTACCCTTTCTCCCTCCCCCCACATAGCTTTGCCAGTTTCACCAAGAAGCCGTTGTCGAACAATTATAAAAAAACGGGACACTTCCTGTCTTCATTCACTTCTCTCTTTTTTTCCGCGGTGGATGCTGTAGTGTCGACACACACAGGGACCTTGCTCCCGGACCTGGCGATATCTTTCCCCTTAGTGACTGAACTTTAACTCCCACACACATACATGCATCACCCACACAATTCCTAACTTTTAATGTTTTTTTTTTTCTTTTGGGAATGCATACTAGTGTATTTTCTCTTCTTTATTGCTCAGTTATCTCTAAAAAACAAAAGAATATAAATCATCGTCTTGTTGAAATTCATTCCATTTCCTCACAAGTGTCATTTACATGTACAACATTTTAGTTGCCAGTAATTTTAGTCGAAATAAAAGCCATGCCATATCAAGATCCACGTTTTGATTTTGACTTTTGGCCCGCATGTCAAAGAAACAATCGGGCTTGTTTCCAAAAAAACATTGTCGACCCGATTGACTAAAAAACACTGGCAAAGATCGTCTGGTTTCCTTTGATCAGTTCATACAAAAATATACACATCTAGTTTAGTCGAGGCCCCCTGAGAAATTGGGGTTTATAGAATTTCTTAGTAAGGACACCACGTATGACAAGTAAAAGAAATGCGGACAATATAGCAATGTGCAACAAATAAAAACATCTCTTTTCGAAGTTCCTGAGAGGTTAATGAATGTTAATTAAGTCTCGTTGTAAATTACAAATTAAAATACGAGATTGAATCTCTCATAAAAACATCACTTACTGTCGAGGCCAGTGTGTGTATGTGTATGTTTGTGCGTACGGACCCAGGCCGTCATCCGAACATAGATCTTACATTCTCGATGGTGATGTCCGGGAGAGACTCTCTCTTTCATCTGAGGTGTCTGGTATATGGCCTTTTCTCGCTCGTATATGTTTGGTGTAGCTGGGGGTGATTAGGTAGGTCTGCACTCGGTGGCTAGGCAGTTACCCCAATTCAGCTGAGCGCAAAGTTTATTCTGACATCATCATCAGGAACTCGTAGTACAAATGCAACCGACACCTGAAGACGTCCGGAGAGTGGCCGAGAATATTCTAATGAACGACAAGGAAACTAGTCAAAATAAACCAATATATAATAGTAGATAGCGCCAAATGAAATATATATAAATAATTTATAAATTCATGAATCATTCATACAAAAAACAAATATAGAGGTTAATGATTTAAATGGCGAGAATACATCGTCGCAAACAATATAAATAAGATACATCAACCCCGAACCTGTATATGAATGATATGATCCCCGTTTATAAATTCCAGTTGTATAAGATCTTTTTAATTTTTACAAGCTTTTGTCTGTTATAAACGGGGATCATATAATTCATATACAGGTTCGGGGTTGATGTATCTTATTTATATAGTTCTCGCCATTTAAATCATTAACCTCTATATTTGTTTTTTGTATGAATGATTCATGAATTTATAAATTATATTTGCACCTTTTAATTGAAAATAAATAATTAATATATATATATATATATATATATATATATATATATATATATATATATATATATATATATATATATATATATAATGCTAGATAGCGCCAAATAAAAGCGATACCTAAGGTTTAAAATGCATTTTTTTTTAAAATGATAATAAATCTTTCAAGCTAATACATTAAATTCAATATTTCCAATAAGAAAAACATTTTTCCGTGTTTCAAACCATATTTAAATTGATTGGATGATTTTTTAAATCGCTAAAAATCAGCCATATTGGCCAATCTGCCAACACAATGTGATTCCTTTTATTAAAAGAATCTTTCAAAAATAAAATATACTTTTCTGAAACTTTATTTGAGGAAGGTTAGCTGATTTAAATTTTAATTCACCTGAATTAAAACAAATATTACTTATAGCTTAAAATATCGTCGAAAAGCATTTTTTTACACGAAGGTTGGTGTTATCTGTGGTGTTGACAACTCTCGATAAACTTGTTTTGTAATTTTTTATATGGGTGGGGGACATAGCCTTAACAAATACAAATAATGTGAACGCCTCTTTTATATAATTTTTAACTACCCAGGAATCTTTAAACTATGTCATGGAATTTCGGGTACTTTCGCCTTACATACAAAGTCACTTGTTGAGAAAATATTAAAAAATTAACAATAAATTTAAAATTTACTATAGTTGCCGCTTTGTTTTCTGATAATGTATTTACAAAAGTCGCTACTTTTATAGACGTTCACAAAAAATCTTTTTAATATACTTGGAGTTCACTGAATTTTAGTAAGCTTTGTTATTTATGATTAGTAGGTATAAGTTTTACTTTATAATATTACCTAACCGCAGTAAATTAATACATTTTAAAAGATTTAAAACTTTATAAATCATTTTAATTAAATTTTAAAAAAATAAACATAATTATTGTAAAAATTAATTATTCCTCAAAATTTATTTTATGGACACTATTTTCTTAAGACAATAGTGTCCATCATAAATTTTATTCATAAAAGTAATTAAAAACTTTTCTAATTAAATAATGTCTTAACTTTATTGTATTTTTATTTTTCGATTCAGAGCAGGTTTTCGGAAACTGTATGCCCTGTTTAAAAAGAAGAAACAAAAAAAAAAAAAAAAAAAAAATTGATTTAAATTCTCCAAAGACATGTAATATAAACATTAAACCCTATAAAAATAAATTTACCGAAATTTCATAAGGTTAAATAAGTGAGGAGAAACAGATGTAAAAAAATTACCAAGATTTTCTAAAAAAAAGTAATACTTATTTCCATTATGTACATTGTTCGAACTGATCTCCTCATCTTTATTGCTATATTAACGCCGTTTCGGACGTTGTACACTCTGGCCTTCTTCGGGTAATTCAGGAAATATTTTTAAAATAATTCTATTCATGTGTGAATAAATCCTGAAACTCGACAATTATTTGATTTTTGCAAGAATTTCTAAATCAGTTTGTTTCTCTCCGCAAAAAAGACGTTAAAATTTCCAAAACTAATTTATGGTCACCCGTCAACGCAAGAAATACAAAATTTTTAACCAAATTTTTTTAACTTTGAAGGTTCTAAAAAGAATTAAAAATATTACTTAATAATATTACAAAAAATAAATTAAAAATATTACTTAATAATAAAAAAATTTTTGGTCTGTATTCTTAAAAATAACATACTTTGACGATAAAACTTTATTTTTATTAAGTTTGGGGCGTTATTTCATCATGTATGGTCACTTTTTAGCGAATCTTTGGGGGAGGGGTACTTATATAATAGTAACTGTACCTCGTTTAAAATAACCTGTTTCGAAAACTCGTTAAAACTGACAATAATAAGAAGTATTATCATTCAATATTTCAGGACATCTCGCCGTCAAGTAATGAGTTTTTAATTGGTTCGTCTCGATAATCTTGATTACTGTGGATGAAGGACGATCGTCACTGGGTCCCCTACTCATGTACCTTTGAGGCATACTAAGTTAGATATATGCTGCTTCGCCACGAGTATGGGTGGCGAATGTCTGGAGATCAAATAGATGAAATGTTTATCAAAAAGCCTCATCTTTATTTTGACGGATTTCCTTCTTTCTTGTCCACCAAATATAATTAGCATTTCATAAAGTTCAAAGAAAAAAATTCCTGTTTCACAGATTTTCATCGGATCCCCGGGCTAACTTTAAAAGAATAACGATTTGCACTGTTTAGTAAAGGTCGTAGAATGACGATCCTGGTAAAGTAGATGAAAAGCAACTAAAATTAAGATGAAAAAATCCAATAATAATCAAAAACTAATCATTGTTGATAATACTTCATCTGCTAAAAACATTCAAGATAATATTCCTTCTACTACTCTTACAACGAGATAAAAAGCGTGATGTGAAATTAAAATGAACGAAATACTAGTCAAAATAAATAACAACTGACAATACTTTATCTAATAAAAATATTTAAGACAATATTTCTACGGGATACAAAAACAAGAGGTAATTAAGATGAAAGCAACACTCATCAATGAATAATAATTGCCAATGCTTCATCTAATAAAAATATTAAAGTTAATATTACCACGCCTTAGGATGTTTTTATTTTATTGAGAAATCGTTCTTTACTAATCTTCTTTTATGTGTGGTGTCCTTTCAAGACGTGGGAGATTATATCCTCCACAACTTCCTATTCTTTGTAACTCTAAGCAATATTTGTCTCCTTACAATCTTCCAGTCCCTGTTCTGCCATCCATTAACACTTCTCCTCTAACCTTCATTATATCTTGTGAGTGCTAAATTCTCCAAACCCTCTTTCCTGATTATTTGTCCCAGGAATTCCAACGTTTTCTTTCAAAGTACAATTGTCCTTTTTGTTCCCATTATATTTAAAACTTCGACATGTTCCGTCCAAGGTAGAGGTTAGAACATTCTTCTGTAGAACAGCATCTTCGTTGAATCAAGTCTCTTCTTCACCTGTGAGGAAATTGTCCAGCATTCACTGCTATATAGGAACATTGATAAGTACATAGAAGTTCAGCACTCTTTTCTTTGTTTCTAAATAACATTTTCTTGTTTCTTAATACTTTGTTTAGCTTTTGGAAGGCATGTTACATTATTCCAATACATCTTAGGATTGTGGTGTTACATTTTCCGTCGTATGTTGTAATATTTCCCAGAGAGTTAATCTTTTTTCACACACACGCGCGCACACACACACACACACACACACACACACATATGTGTATATGCTCCTGAAAAATTTATTTCAGTTGAGCTCTCTGGGAGGAAGTGTGGGTTTGTAAACAATGACTATTACGGTTAATAATGCAAGACTCTTCGGTAAATCGAATCAAGTTCTTTCAGTCACTATGTGTTTATCTAAAAATAATACGCTTAAATGCACGTTCATACCTGCCGTGCGCCAACGGCTTAGTGGTAGAATCCACGACAGACACCAATTCAGTCGGGTTTCGGTCCTAGTTAGAGACAAGCGGACGTCTAGCCACACTGATGAGCTGTGAAACAGTCTGTCTGTGTATGACAATATATATATATATATATATATATATATGTATATAGCACATCCTAAGACTATATATATATAATTCTCATTCCCTGTATAATAACGCGTAGGATATTTATAAGGAAGGCTCATTGTTGCATGGCTGTGCTGGGTGTTTTAGAAAAATTGGTAAATACTTATTTTAATTTCGAATATATATATATATATATATATATATATATATATATATATATATATATGAATAAAAAGACAAGAGGAAAATATAATAAAAAGAGACAATATAAAGTATAGGGAGGGGTTAATTTTATATCTCTCTTAAGTATGTTTTATTTATACTTAAGAGAGATATAAAATTAACCCCTCCCTATACTTTATATTGTCTGTTTAACTGCCACTCTCAACCCCCTCTATTAAATTACAAAAATTACACTACCCACCAATTTCTAATCCCATTTTTCCTCTCAATTCGTTGTTGGAAGTTTTACCTGATGATCCTGAATCCTTAAAAAAGGATATAGGTGAAATAAATTATCGTAATGGTACCTTAAAGTGGTTTGTTTTTCATTACAAAGTGCTCAATATCAGAGATAGAACGTATGTAAATGTAAAAGCAATCATTGAAGTTGACACATGTGCTTGATGATCGCATTTAGCATGAGACAGTCTTTCGCCTCTGAGTGTTGACTTTAATGATTAAATTTTACTACTTTAGGGATCACAATATATTTTGTTACATGCAAATGTGGTGATATTAGCAAAAGTTATATGCAATTTCAAACAGGGACTATATATATATATATATTTGATGGCTTAGGGGTAGAAACTCGGTTTCGCTCCTAGCTTGAAGCAGTCGCATGACTAGCCGCAGTAATGAGCTGTAATACAGTGAAACAGGCTTGTATATGGATGACATTATATATATATATATATATATATATATATATATATATATATATATATATATATATATATATATATATATATAAAGGTGGCGATAAAGTCACTATACAGTTTTTTACAATAACAATTAAGACAAAGCAATTAATTAACAGTCCAAAAATTTATTATTAAAACGGATAATTCTGGCTAATAAGAATAAAAAGCTATGTTAAATGTAAATAGTAAATTAATTAACGATACTGTTCGTACTGCTAACCACCTGCTTCAAATTTTTTATTTTATTATAAGTTATTGTATATTGACTTTATTGTTACCTTGTATATATGTAAAAATTTCACATATGAAAAGGCAAATAAAATCTGTTACCAATGACTGACATCTATTGCACGCTTTTATCAAAACAGTCATAAGGGAAATCATTTAAAGGGAAAAGTCGTGCACCAGCGAAGTATGGAAATGGCGATGACCCTGTTTGAAATAAATTTTTCAATTTGAATCACTGTTTGCATTGAAATGAAACTTTTGTTATGAGGGTAACACGACGAGCCTGAGAGAAAAAAAAACAAACAAAAAAACAAACAAAAAAACAGAACACGGAGGTGGGGGGTCATCTCTGAAGGGTAATTCGGACATTGGTTCTTTTCTCCTTGTAATCGAAATACTCGTAAGAAGTATCAAATCTTAAATCGTTTTGCGTGCCATTTCAAAGTTGTGATCCGGGAGTGAAGACTGGAGAATGGAGAATCGGGGTTACAAAGGAACAAGATATGTTGTTATATTTTTAAAAAATATGCTTGTGCTTTCTTTCATTCTTACACTCACTCGTCTTGATCTATCTATCTATCTATCTATCTATCTATCTATCTATCTATCTATCTATCTATCTATCTATCTTTCTTTTTTTCTTTCTTTCTTACACTCATTCGCATTGACTTTTCTTTTTTTTTATACTCACTGGCCTTTCTCTTTCTTTCTTACACTCACTCAAATTTTAATTCTTTCCTTCTTTTTCTTTCTTTCTTTTTTTTCTTTCTTTCTTACACTCTCTCGTCTTTTTCTTTCTTTCTTACATTCGCTCGCCTTTTTCTTTCTTTCTTTCTTTCTTTCTTTCTTTCACATTTGCACCTTTTCTGCTCTTCCTATCGACACTTTGTCTTTTTCTTTCCCCTTTTTTTCTTTTGTTATCATTTCAATGACTCAAAAGTTTAAATCGAAATACTAAGCAACATTACCTTCAACTTGAGCCACAGATTTTCAATTGGGTTTAAATCAGCAATTTGACTAGACCAATTCCAAGACTTTAAATTTTTTTTCCGAACCTATTCTTTTGTAGATTTTCTTTGATGCTTCGGATTATTGTTCTGTTCGAAGATCCAACCCCCGACCTAAACTCAACTTTCGAAGCGAGGGCAAGACACTTTTAATAAAAAAAAACAAACTCGTTATCTTATTGGGTCCATTGTGCCGCCAATGCGTACTATTTTGCTTGTTTCGGCTGCAACAAAGCATCCATAAATCCTAATGTTTAACTGTTGGTACCAAATTCTTCTCTTCAAAAGTCGTATTAGGAGCTCGCCAGACTATCGTTCTTCCCCAATAGCTTTAGTTTAGTCTCATCCAATCATAAAACCTTTTTGCCAGAACGTTTCTTGCCTATTAATATGAGCTTTGACGTAACTGAGCTGAAATTGTTTGTGCTTTTTCGTAAGCAGTGGCTTTTTTTTTTTTTTTTTTTTTTTAGATATTCTGTCCTGAAGACTGGCACCGTTCAGATTTCGTCGCAGTTTAGACATATGCACATTGATTCCAACATTGGCCAGGGACTCTTAGAGAACCGCTGAGATCACAGAAGGATCCACCTGGGCTTACCGAACTAAATGTCAACTTGATCTTGCAGTTATTTTTCGCGGACAGACACTTCTTGACTGTGATGCCGTCATACCAAAAGGCCTTCCATTTATAAATAATTTGTCGCACGGTGGAGACATGCACTACAAATTGCCGTATAGACAGCTTACCAAAAAATGAACACGCGCCTGGAGCAAGCTCAAGAGTACATTTCTTTGGGAGAACAGCTAGTATTCCCTCACCTGCACTTGCCTTATGGGGGTCTAATTTAGAAATGATGTCCGAGACAATTAACGGGGTTATGCACATATCACTCAGTAAGGCATCAGTTCTAGAGGGAAAATCAGGTGTTGGTACTCCGGATGAGTCGAGTGTTGAGTTGGATGAGAATTTCCGAGCAAAGAATTCAGCCTTATCTACTGTGAATGTTAGGATTTTGAATTGGTTTAATAGAGGAGGGATTGAGGATTTACTGTAGTTCAGCACACTCTTGCAGAACCGCCGATAATCTCTTGAACCGAACTTGCTAGATGTTATACGCTGATTCATTCTGTCAGAGAACAGTAATTTAGCTTCATTGAAGACACGATTGCATTTGTTGCGAACAGAGACAAAGACGTCTATTGCAATCGGACTTGTCGCCCTGGTACAGTCGGAAGAAGTGATTCCTGTGGGCTATAGCGGCCGAGTAAGCAGGAGAGAACCAGGGAGATGAATGCGGTTTAACTTTATATTTCCTCGCTGGAATGAAGTCATTAATGCCGGCTTTCACCCAGGTGACCTCAACCGCGCACTGGTAATTAAAAACCACATTCCAAGGGACGTTTCGAAGGAAATCACGGAATGAACCCTAATCTGCTCGTTGATAGCAGAAAAATATTCTGTTGATAGGAAGGTCATGGCAGGGAGAGGAGGGGTATGAGATTTTAACAGATACTACAGCGTGATCAGGGTTGCCAAGAGGGCAGATCTGTGTAGTACGACAAGATTCAGGGAAAGAGGTAAAACAGAGATCGAGGCGATTCCGTCAGGGTTAGTGGGGAAACGCGTGGGGAAGTCAACCACTTGCGTGAGAGATTGAGTGAGTGAGAAGTTAAGGGTTTGAATGTCAGCAAGGTCAATGGCAAAGTCTTTAAGCCACCAGGTATGGCGGGCGTTAAAGTCTCCGAACACGAATATATTTGCAAACGGATGTAGGGAGAAAACCTTGTCTATATTATCAGAAATCTTGAGAGGGAAGGCAACGGTAGAGAAAGAAAAGATAGCTGACTGAATCAAGTAGAGAGAGACAGAGACACAAGTATGAGCAGTCTGGAGATTCAAGAGACGGTTTGCTCGCCAGCGGAAGATGTTCGCAGACATAAACTCACAGGCTATGTATGTGGACATTAGAGTCATTTCTAAGTAGAGAAAGGTAATCAGGAATCGATAAATCAGAGGAAGATATAGAAGAGTTGAGTTTAGTCTTGCAGAGAGCAAGAATGTCTGGAGACTTTTCGAAAGGAACGATTCTTCACTGCAGAAGTTGGTACAAATACCACAAATGTTGCAGAAGGAAAGATTAAGGTGTTTTGGGGATTTTTATAGACCTGAATTACGTTTATATATTTGGTTGTTTATAATCATGATGTTTTATATTGGTAAAGAGACGGTCTAAGGTAGTAATAGCAGTCGGTCATTTGATGTGATATATGCACAAAGGAAATGGCGCAGACTGCAACATAGTGTGGCCTCGGGGTTCTCCACCGGAGGTGCATGCAGGAACACCCATCCATGCGCAACTTGGGACAGAAAGAACCCTAATATTATGCAACTGTTGATCAGAGCAGCCTTTCAAGACGCTAAGAGGTCGGGCTCTTAACTACCAGTCGGGAAGAACAACCAAAAAACTGCCAACTCGATACTCTCAGTATGAAGAGACGTTGCCACCAACTGCACACACAAGAAACTCCTGACAGCACCACTGTTAGGGCCTGAGAAGAGGAAAGAACCGGAACCCCTTTTTATACAAGAAACAAGGTGTGGGCCTCTACCCTTGTCCAAGAGAAGTGGGGGGTACAGACAAGACGATAGAACAAGTGGACCGAAAACGAAAAAAAATCAGTAAAAACAAGTTAAATTTCTTAGTAGGGATGAAAAAGGACGTCGGAGAATTAAGGGAGAAATACACAAGCACACACTCACACACACACACACACACACACACACACACACACACACACACACACATATATATATATATATATATATATATATATTTGAAAAAGTGTGTAGTCGTCCATTACAATTCCCAATATTTATTTTATTGTCATCGGCAATTTGGACAAAGTAAGTCTGTGAGTTTTAAGTTTCACGCTATAGTTGGGATTCGTGAGATTGGGCAGTAAAGTATCACTACCTTTTCTGCTTCTTCGGGTGGTGATGGGGGTCAATGGACCTTCTTTCTGACAAGAGCCCGACGGCCAATTGCCCGACTGACAACTGCCCGATAAGGACAATTACCTGACTGAAAAATTCCCGATGTTTTTATATGTGTAGAACCTATATGTATAAAACGGAAGATGCCTCTGTGTGTGTGCATGTGTATCTGTGTGTGTGTCTGTCTGTGCGTGTGTATGCTATTTATGAACGTCTACATTTGTCGACCGATTTCAGAGAAATTGTACACACATTTTGCAAATTTACCAAGACCAACTTCTCAATCTCCAGCCCCTACCCCCCTCGGGTTTGTCAGAAAAATCGATAAAACTGAAGGTGGGTCCGACTTTTTGCAAAAACAACGGCAAAGTTAAATGCGAAGAAAATTTTTACTGGGTGAACTGATGTTCTTTTCACTTAATGCAAAACAAAGTTCGTATTCCGAGGTTTATATTGAGTGCTTGATCGACATGACATTCACACAAAAATTGCAAAAAAAACTTTGAAAAAAATCAGGTTTCTCGTACTACTTAAAATAAAAACTTGAATAACTTCCTCATTTTTTATCCGATGCTTTCCAAATTTGCTATGTAAATTACATATGACACACAAATTGTCTTGGGTAAATGATTGGTTTAGATTATTTCAGTTAAGCGTACGAAATCTGCAACAAACTAGGTCCAAAATTGGTTTTTGCCATAAGCCAATAGTTTCTACATATGATTCTATCCTAAATTGGCATTCGAACAACCTTTCATGCAAAGATTCTTCGAGAAGGATTATTGAAGCATTAAAAGAGAAAAATTCCTGAAGAACCTCTTATTAATCCCAGCTTTACAGTAAATGTGCGAAGAAGGAGGGGGAGTTCATGCATTTTCAGTTGAATCAAGCTCTGACGCTTCATCTTTGATTTTGTTTGATTATTAGATTTATGAATAATATCATACTATTTGAATGTTATTACGGCCATAGGAAATTTACTGAATATCTAAAACATTGAAACAATTTAAACTCGAGCAACGACCACACAGAAAGGTTTTATCGACGGAATTCTTTTAAGAACAATCAAACACTTACAAAGGACATACCGTAAAAAAGATGGGGGAGGAGCTTAGTATACCAACAGATGATGTATGCAAGCAGGGACGCAGGTAGACATCTCTAATCAGGGAGTGCGGGTATACAGGGGGTGAGGCTATACAATTGCAGCCATGTACACTCAAATTATTTTAGAAAGAATACAGTACGCCTTCAGATTGCGATGTCACATTTTCGATCACCTGTTAAAACACACACACACACACACACACACACACACACATATATATATATATGTGTGTGTGTAAGTATATAAATATGTACTTCTTTGATTTTGATATCTTCAGTTTTTAATTAGCAGATTGGGCAAAATATCTTGCTGACAACCGTATATTCTGTCTTTTTACAAATGATAGTCCTTTCTTCTCGCCTTCATTCGCTTGTTTAGGTGGTCCTGTAGTTATCTCTCTGTGTCTGCCATCAGCCAAAATACAAACAATAAAAAGGTGGAATGCGCTGAAGTGATTAAACACTAACAATTCCTCGTTAATCAACCAGAATTGATAGTAAACACCTAGCTGAAACTCTTTTTAACGCTTGCTTCGTGTGTTACTTGCTCTGTATCCATTTCAATATCTTCAAAACTATTTCTCTATCAGCGGATTTTACGATTTTAATCTCTTTGAAAATATTTCAGTCTGTCTGTCGCAATCTCTTTAAATCTGTCAATCGAACGCTTTATTTCTCTCTCTCTCCCTCTCTGCGCACAGACACACGCATACACACAGATACACCCAGCTTCTTTCTCTCTCTCTCTCTCTCTCTCTCTCTCTCTCTCTCTTAAACACAGGCATATACTTACACACTATATACGCCATTTCTTTTTCGTCTCTAATTGAGCAAGAAAACAATTCTATACGCATTTTTAATTTGATCGTTCATAACCAGTCGAGGCATGTCAGCACGGATTTACTTTTTCATTCAAACTTTCTTAAACTGTAAAACTATCGTAAAATAAAGGAATTTACCATCTTCAAGTCAAAACATGGCGAGCTCGAAGAGCCGATATAAACCATTTGAATATCTTTGATTACGTCGAAAGATTTTTGCCTATCTGCGCACATAAAGAATTATGGTCGCTGGGTGGCAGACGGTGAGAGTGAGGTGTAAAAATTTGAGAAAAAACAGAATAGAATGATATAGAAATTGAAATTGAATTTGAAATTGAAACTGAAATTGAAATTGACTTAATATACACAAGCACTGCTGAAAAGATTTCGGACCTACGGTCATTTGGGAAGATTTTGGAAAGTGCTTTTGGCCGAGAAATTGCATTCTGCAAGAATGTTACATGAGTGACGGGTTAAAGTAGAGTGCGAACGTCGGCTTTAATTGACCAGAATTTTACTTGCCGTGAATCAGCTTGGTGGAACATTGGCAGTAAGGTCCTGTGGTTGCAGGATTTTTTTATTTTTTTTTTAAACTTTTTTTTATTGAAGCTACCCTCACCCAGAGAGAATAGCAAAGCCGGTTAATTTGCTGCCCACACTTAATGTACATTACAATACCGTTGTTGTTCTTTGCAAATTTAAGTTTTAGTCTTAGGTTTGCGATACAATATATACTTATATACTTATATATTGATTGATATTTGTTTATCCATAGTTTTCAGCTCATAAATGTCTGGCAATATTTCATTTTTGTCAGTCTTACCAGTTTCCACTTTGTTAAAAAAACAGGCGACATTTTACTGAGATATTAGAAAATGGTCAGCGGGTTAGACAGGCGATTATATAAAAGAGGAACGAATGGATAAAATAGATTTGTTTTTAGTTTCTGGTTTTCTCTCTCATTTGACTATATTCTCGGTGTATGGTAGAACTGTATCGGTGTATGAGGGAAAAAAAAACAGAATATAAGGGCTTGTCTTTGTATTTTTAGGTCGAGAAGGAACCGTGAGAAAACACGTGAATAAACCAAAAAAAACAAAAAAAACATTAAAAACATTTTTTAAACAATGATTTTGAGATAATGCATTTGTTAGCAAAATAGAATTAATAAATATTATTATTATTATTATTATTATTATTATTATTATTATTATTATTATTATTAATAATAATAATAATAATAATAATAATAAATACCGAGTTAAATTTACAAAACAATATCAAAACAATATCATCTATAAACACTTTGGCTGTCCTTGTGGTGCAATACAGTTTCAATATGCTTAACTGGACTATAGCTAACATTGCCAAAACGAGAAAGCTTTTCCCTTGTCACCACATGCGTCATCCTAAGGCTAATTTTGATCGTCTGTATGTGTCCAGATCCGAATGAGGCAGAGGATTAGGTCAACTAGAACTGTCTTACAAAACTGCAATAATCTGTCTTCAGCGATACCAAGAAACTACAGAATACTGGATGATGATTTGTGTCAAATAACACGAAAGAAATAAACTTTAATCAGTAATAAAGAAATCCAACAAATTCAAAATGGAATTTCAAGTGGTTAAAGAAGTGCAAGTAAACCATAATAAACCTGTTGCAATAGTAAAGAGAATGAAAAAAGCAAATGCAATGGGCTAATTGCCAAAACGATGGCAAATTAAGTCTCTTTATAGTTAATACTCTGAACGTACCAAGCTCCGTACTCATCAGTGTTTACGTAGTGCAAGATTAAAAGCTGAAACTGAAACTTTTATTCTTGCTGAACAGGACGAATGCTTGCTAAATAGAAATTACCAAGCACATATACTGAAGAATTGTGTGAACTAGAAATGCTGGTTCACATTATTCTGTGATAAATATACAGAAACAATTGACCATCTTGCATCAGGCTGCACCGTATTAGCACCTACTGCTGAATATAAAACTCGGCATGACAGAGGTGGTCAATAGCTTCACTGGAAAATTTGTAATTTTACTGGACGGAAACTACAAGAAATTGAGATGAACACCGCCTTGACGCTGGTTAGAGAGAACAGATTTGTAACAACTTTATGGGACTTTATAATACACGCAGATAGAACAATTAAAGCTAATCGCACAGGCATCATGATCAAAGACCACAAAAACAAAATGTGCTTTCTTACTGACATGGAAGTTCATGCAGACTGTAATGTATCTTTGAAGATCTTCAAAAAAACTATTAAAGTACAAAGATCTTGAACTTGAAATCTCAAAAATGTGGGACATGAGGACATCAGTAATTCCAGTTGTAGTTGGAGCTCTCGGATTGATTGGAAAACTTTCCGATAGACTCATCGAAGGGAACCCTAGTAGCGCATGCTTTATTTAAAGAAATACAACATTTGTACTCCTGAGGAAAGCTCACACGTTACGAAGGGCTTTATCTATGTAAAATATGAGTAATCTTTGTTATTTCTTTCTTTCTTTTTTCACAAAAATGTTCCGTAGAAAATGTGGTGGTGGCATTTTTAATTTAGGTCCCTGATTGGGACCCGGAAGGAAATGCGTATAAAACAGAAATCAAAAGAAATAATAATAATAATAATAATAATAATAATAATAATAATAATAATAATAATAATAATAATTGCATGGTATTGGCACCTATAAACCTATAAACCCGGTATGACAGAGTCGGTCAATATTTGCACTGGAAAATCTGCAACTTTTACGGAAAGGAAACTGCAAGAAATTGGAATGAACTCCACCCATACCCCGTTACGGACCTGTAACAATTTTTGTGGGACTTTGCACACACACACACAGAACAATCAAAGCTAATCACCCAGGTATCGTGATTACAGACAGTGGGAAAGTAACTAAAGCCTATTTGCTAGGTCAGGGCCGATAACATTGCAGATTCTTTGCATATCAGAAATATTATCAAGGTAATTGATCTGATGAGCTCTCATCTTTAGTAACACAACTTTACGAATTTAAGTGCTATACTCGATTGGCAGCTGAGTCCCTTTATTTTACACTTGAAATGGTGAGATGGAACTGTAAGTTCTGTGCTAACAATTTCAGATTCCGCCTCATGTGGTGAAATATATATTATTTAATGTGGATTTTTACATTTATTTTATATAAAAATAGTTTTTTTCTGGGACTTTGGATATTTCTTTGCATTGGGTGCTGTATATTTTGCTATTACCCACTAATATTTATTAATATTCTTATTTTGCTTCTTCGTCAGCTGCTGCTTGATATGTACACAAATTGCATAGAGTTTCAGGTGATAAGTTAACCTACAAGAAAATGTGATACATATGTGGCCAATGTAAAAATATGGATATGCAATCTCCCAGAGGACATGAGAATTCATAAAGAACTTTATTTTTACATAGAAGCAGTTTTTAGTTCCCATGTTGTTGAGATATTTTTAGTTCCCATTAGGTGAGATATTTTAAACTTTTTATAGTAGATGATAAATCTAAAGCAGGGCTGACAAACATACGGACCCGCGGGCCGAATCCAGCCCGCCAAGGGCTTCAATGTGGACTTTGAAACAATTATGAACAAACTGAAACCTAGCGATGTTTTTTCTCGCCTGTACTCTACTAGCTGACATTTAAGAGATTAGCTTCGCAGTTTATTCGCATTGTCTAATGTGCCAAACTGGAAATATCCGATCAGTCGGCATTACATCAAAGATTTGTATTGCACGAGCCGACAATTGGCCATGCGTCTAAAACCACAAATGCCTACGTCTCTCTCTCTCTCTCTCTCTCTCTCTCTCTCTCTCTCTCTGTGTGTATGTATGTGTGTGTGTGTGCAATAACGAGAAGATTGTGATTAATAATATCTCTTGGCATTTCGGAAATCAGCCTAACATATTACCTGTGTCAAGTATATTGTGCCATTAAAATTCGGTTAAATTTTCACCATGTCATTGTCAAAAAAAAGAAAGCTTGATACAGAATGCAGAATATTCCAAGAGAAGTGGACAGATTCATATTTTTTCTGTAAATGGAAAATCTGTTTGTTCAATATGCATGCAGCAAATTTCTGTCATGAAGGAATATAACATTCACTGGCACTATGGCAGTCACCATAGTGATAAATTCAGAAATTTGCATGGGAAAAGCAAAGACGGACAAAGTAAAGGAATTGTTGTCTGGTTTAAAGAAACAGCAGTCCATTTTCAGTGATAGCATGGAGGTTAGTGATGCGGTTGTAAAAGCCAACTTTCTATTGTATTATCCATGAAGAGGCATTATGTTGCAAGTCACTGAAAAAAGGACTATGTGAGGGAAGTTGTTGTTAAAACTGTTAGCTTTATACGTGCCCGAGGCGTCAACCATCGTCAATTTGACACTCTTCATAATAATAATGATGTGGCCATGGTTCGCCATACCATACTGAAGTAAGATGACTAAGTCGAGGTATTGTACTGAAGCGTTGTTTTTTTGTTTGTTTGTTTTTTAACTACGGGGGGAAATTGTAAAGTTCATGGAAATAAAACGGAAGCCTGTGGTACAATTACAGTCCCCGTAATGGGTACAGGACCTTGCATTTATGGTGGATATAACCGACCATTTGAATAACCTGATTAGAATGTTGCAAGGTCGTAACAAAGTTGTCACAGAACTATGACAACATACAAGTCTAAAATTGTTTTATGGGCGATGCAGTTGTCAAACAACAATCCTGCTCATTTTACATGTCTAAAAGATATTTGCAATGGTGGAAGTGCTGAAGATTTGGGCCAATACAAAGAGAAAATTTCCAGTTTGGTTCAATATTTCGAGCGGCACTTTGAAGTAGTTGATGAACTGGAGACAAAATTCAAAATTTTTTATAGTCCATTCTCTGTGACACCTTCTGATGGGCCAACTGATATGCCACTCGAGATAATTAATTTGCAGTGTGACTCAAACCTGAAAGAAAAGTTTACCTCTGTTGGCCTCAAAATATTCAAGTATTTTTCTGGCTGTCCCAAGCTGAGAGACCTAGCTGCCAAAATTTTGTGCATGTTCCGAACAACTTACCTATTTGAGCAAGTTTTCTCAGTAATGAATATCAATGAAAACAAGCTACGTTCAAGGCTAACAAGTAAAAACTTAAATGACACCCTGAAAGTAGCTTCTTCACAGGAAAATCTCTCCTAATATTGATGCACTTGTCACGACTAAAAGGTGTCAAGTTTCAGGATCATACTAAGTTTACTAAATGGCTAATATTGCCAGAAAGTTAACATTAAAGCTTAGCTTTCTGAATGTTAGAATGTTTTGTAAAGAATTCAATGTAAGCTAATTTGGTTCATTTCAAAGTATTGTATTGCATTATAACATGTAACAATTTTTTATTGAATAAAAACAATACATTTTTCTTCATCTGGACATTTTCTGGACATCTCCAGTCGACTTGATGTAAAATTGAGCTCATGTGCTAAACCGAATACCGAAGAATTAACTCTAAAGCAAATAAATAACAATATATTATTCATCTAAACCCTTGAGATCCAGTCCTTTTATTCAAAAGTTTTCGATAAAATTATCACCAGACTTACCTTCTGGCACACAACATCTACACTGGTGACACGTGACGTAATACACACTCATCCACAGAATTACAGGACAGTGATATTAAATATTTTATACATGCATTTTAAAATAATAAGACATGTTTGATATTAAGTTTGCGAAATTGAAGACTCAAAATAGCTTCCTCAAAGGAAGGAAAGAGAAAAGATAAAGTTCTTCGTTCCCTGGAAGAGTGATTTCAAGAGATTTGTAAAATATCGGGCGAGATACGGGAAACGATAGATAACTTACCACTCTGTTAAAATTTCGAAATCTTTTCAGCAGCATTTAATATTTATAAAAATTTACACCTATGTATACATACAAATAAACATTCATATACACATATATGCAGGTAACCGATATATATATATATATATATATATATATATATATATATATATATATATATATATATATATGTATGTGTGTGTGTGTGTGTGTGTGTGGGTGTGTGTGTGTGTTTATCCATTCAAATTCATTTAAAGTCTTTTTTCTTTCCATCAATTTTAGGTAGGTATTCCACACTGTGCTATTAGAAGATCTGCCAGGAATGGTGAAATGTAAGAGCCAGGGTGCATTTTTACTGTAGGTGACCTTGCAATTAAGGCACTCCCTAGACATTTACGTCGTAGTGAATTATTTTCTCCTTTGATCAGAGTAGCATGTTTTATGCGAAAATTATGGTCACTCTCATTACGGTAGGCAACCAACGCATTTGACGTATTATTTTATCAAATGTCCCTTTTGTATTCATATAATTTTTTATTTAGACTATTAAAAAGTTTATTTGAAATTTTTCTATTTGCCAATGACTTCGTATGTTTAAAGCCCGAACAAAGTCATTTTACATTGCAAATAACCAGCTTTAAAATAATAAAAAATAAACTATTTAAAGAATTAAAAATAAAAATAATAGCAATTTTTACCTATCATAATTTTACACAGACCCCACCACACGTATATACGTGCGTGCGAGGAAATATTATTCAGCGAAAAAATAGAAAAATGCTCTGATTGCTGACATGTATACATTCACGAGACATGCACGAGAAATTTTCGCTACACTTCCGATCTTTGAATTTCAACATACAAATGTGTATGTACAACACCACCCATATACATACATACTGTCCACATATGTTTATATCTGTATGAGCCCGGGCGGACGAGCGAGTATGTATGTGTGTCTGCGTACCTCATCGAGTGTACAGACATGCATCTATGTTTGCGTTAGCATGAGTGACATCACGACGACGATTCCCAATACACGCAATCTACATAAACCCAAATTTAAAAAAAAATTAATCAGTTTGTCTGACGATCGCAAAAGCGTGAAACCCAGTGTCACAAACTCACATCAATCCAACCAAATATATTAGCTCTATCTCTGATATTGAGCGCTTTCTAATAAGTACCGTGCATATAATATACAAATAATTATATATATATATAAATATATATATATATATATATATATATATATATATATATATATATATACGTTTCATGAAAGACGACTGACAAGGTACTACGATTAACTTTTTATTTAATTTTTCTTGCGTTCGTATAAGTGTTTTTTTCTGAACTTAAAGTGCTTTGCTTATTCTTTTAACCATTATCGAGGATGATTTTTATTTTTAACTGAATATATGGATTTCTTTATGTATATATCTAGAGTTATAGGAATGTTTTATTTCCAAAACACGGTCAGCACATTGTGGCCCTGTTCATAGTTAATGTTTATTGAATGTTGGCTTTTTATTTTTTTTTATTATTAGGTCTTCCATCATTTTTACATGAGGATAATGCCTTGTATTTTCTACAAGTATGTTGCTGGTGGGGTTTGATAAAAATGTAGTGTTATGTCCAATATAATTATTCGTATATATATATATATATATATATATATATATATATATATATATATATATACACGCATACATGTAATTATCTTTCAAGTGAGTTTAAAATAAAGGCAGACAAAATACTTGTCATTAAATGAACCATTTCTCAATTGAGAATTATCTGTTTCTTTTGTATTCTTTGTTTTTCCTGTTTTTTTATGAAAAGAGAAAAACAGACACAAAGACTAACCACCGACCGCCACGTGAATCTCTGGCACGGGGAAAAAACATTCTTTCATTTCATCAAATCTTAACAACAACTCGGGTCGAATTACCACTGAAATGCTCAATGTTTTATTTCGCGCTGAGAAGAAGCCTTTAATATTTCCACAATCAGAATCACAAGGCCAAGATGAAGGCCTGCGATTCTTCCCTGAACAATCCCACCTTGCCACTTCCAATGCAGCAACACACCCACATTATCTACCTTGGTCGATGCAAAAGCTTCCAAACGTTGTGACCAAATCCTTTATCCAATATAAATTCATAGCCTTTGATCCCTAACGTCACGTTTCGCATATTTTTAATCATTTCACCCAAAGCAAGGCAATAAAGCCACTAAGAAAGGGTCACTAAGTGTTAGAGATTATGAGGAAAGAATACATTATTAAGGAGACAGAACAATAAAAGAACAGGAATGAAGAAGAGAGTAGATAACGATTGACATTGCATTTAAATTTTAGAAGATCAAATTCGACTGCGAAGCAAGACATCGGAATAGAGTTTTCCGAACGAGAAGTGCGATAGAAGAAACTGTTAGCATAGAACTTAGGGTTACATCTAGCAGACATTTCAACTGTAAAATGATGGGACTTTGCCGCTAATCGAGTAGTACGTTTAAATTCCTAAAGTTTACGTACCAAAGATGAAAGTATTTATAGAAAAGACACAGAGAAATCGCGTTAAGACGATGGGAAAGTAACTAAAACCAAGATGAGGACCAGTAAGATTTCAGATTCTTCCTTGTATTTTATCAAGAATCTCTAAATACATAAGAGAAGCACCTGATCAGATGTGACATCCAGATTCAAATTGAGTATCGCACTATAAAAAAAACAAAAAACAATCCCGGTCTTGATTCGATGAATTCTTCGAGAAATGTTAGACATCTTGAAATTGTCAGAACCAAACAAGGAATGTTGCATGGAGTTAAACACGTGCTCGTTTGAAAGTTGTGCGGTTTGTACAATATGATACTTGTAAAATAATTACTTATTTTACATTCATTATCGTTTGTGGCAGGTTGGAAGTTTATGAGCAGCAAAATTATCGATCGATTTTCTTTCCCTGAAAAAAACAAAAAAAAAAAAACAAAACAACACAAAAAAAAACCCTTTTTCTCTTCTGATACAAACAAACAGACTTCTCGTCGTTAAAACAAACATACTTCTCGTCATTAAAACAAACAGGCTTCTCACTTCCGTGTTGTATTGTAACAGGTTTGCTTATGTTTCAGCATTTCATAATTAAGAGCTGACAAACAAGATTTTTCTTTATTTTAGATTCAAGTAATAAATTCACTTTTCATTATCGGGAAAAAAACAAAACATTCTGTATCGAGGGAAAAACAAAAAATAAATAAATAAAAATTAAAATTAAAAATTAAAATTAAAAATTAAAATAGAAATCATTTTCCCATTGTTTTAGTTTTCTCAAAAGTTTTTAAACAAAGTTCAGCATTTAAATAATTCACTTCTGGCTGTACTTGAAATTATTTTTGAGTATTGGTTCCTCACTCCTTACTGCCTGAACAAAACCTTGTGCCAAACTTAAATGTCCCTTATCATTCTATTTCCTCTCCATTAATTTTCTTTCTTTCTTTCTTTCTTTCTTTATATACATACATATATTATGAAATGGAGAAAGTCCGGGAATTATTTTTTAAGACATTTTTATGTTTATACATTCTGTTTTTATAGATACAAATATTTAAGTAAATACTCTGTTTATAATAAATAGTATTAACAACATTTACTGGCCTGAATGTCCGAGAAAATTTCATAAAAAATATGCGTCCTCCGACAGGAATCGAACCTGTATCCTATACGGAACCGTCATAGAGCCTGACGTGCTTTACCGATTTAGCCACAGAGGAGCGTTTCAGTTTGCTTTTAAACACAATTCTCCATGATTTTCTCTCATACATTCATATCTGCTATATTAAAGTAAATATAATTTATTCGAAAATTTTAACATAAATATGTTATAAAATCACGACAAAAATAACCATTTTGTTTCAGCACTTCTGGTGTCATATCAAGTGATGGTGTTGAATGTAGAATAAAAACATTTTAAAACCCTTTAAGAGGCATAAAAAAAACAAAAAACAAGGCTTCTGCGACCCCGCAGTGAGATGCGTTTATCATCTCTCAGTTGCGTCTCTGTCTACGGACAGAGTGCGACTTAGTTGTGGCCTCTGTCTGCGGACAAAGTCACATCTGAGAAAAATTAATACTTTCAGACGCTTGAAGCTGCAACTTCTCATTGTACTAGAGAGGAGGATCTGTTCTCGCGACTGAGGCCAACGCAACCAATGGTTACGGGGGCTTGAGTAATTTTTGTACTGGGCCCGAGTGTAAGCACCCAAGTTCATATAACACCCGACCTTGTGTCAAATCCTGTCTCAGTGGGTTGGCTTGGGTAAATACTACAATCTCACAGCCCTGTCGTGTGATGCATATCATCACTTAAACATGCCGCGGCCCAGTTAACTAGGATTAAAGTATATCACAACGCCACGGCTCCAGCCATACGCAGCAGTTCCAGCTCGTCAGCCTTCATCTCTAGCTTGCCATCGGCCGTCGCTCTCGTCATTTCCAGTAGGCCACCAGCTCCTGATGTTCCAGCTATCTCCAGTAGCCCTCAGCTCTTGCCACTCCAGCCACCTTCAGTAGGCCTTCAGCTCCTGCTGATCCAGTCATCCTTGCCAACGATATGCTATAAACTGTCCTTTCCAGGAGAATGCTCTCCAGCGACCACGAAACTGTCCTTTTCGGTACAACACTCTCCAACGACTACCAAAACTGCTCTTCTCAGGATAACGTTATTCTCACCTTCTACATGAGATTGCAGAGTTATTTTTGCCTAGTACACGGTAACATTATTTTTTATCTATTTTTCTTTAACAAAAATAAACTTTAATCAAGTCTTCGTTTTGTTTGTTGTCTTTCGTCATTCAATATCTGTTTTCGGGCCAATATACCACTGGAAAAAAATTATCTCAGTCACCAGAAAATCCGGCAAATATTCAAATCTTGTGGCAGCCTGTCTGAGATTCTTTTGTCGATCAAAAGTGTGATCACAAAATTATTTTTATACTAAAATTCATCCAATACAAAGCTCTAAAGCTTCTCAAGATAGAGATACGCTGTTAAATTGGTAATGATGAATGAGGTGCGTTATATGAATAAAAAAGGAGGTGAAGTGAATATTATGAGGATAAGGAGGATAGATAAAGATTGACCCTTGACATCAGGTTACGATTGTAGTGTTCAAAGAAGTACCCAAGCGGAAGTCTGTCCTACAAATTAGCAATTCTTTCGGGGGAAATGGTAGAAGTTTTTCTTTACGTTTGGAATACGGTGGAAATGACGGTGATTCGACTCCTAGATTGTGTCATGGCGGGTCCTAGCCGTAAAGGTGTGAAGTAGTAGAACAATGAATGGACCTGGCCTGAACATTTGACATGGAAATAACCAATAGCGACAGACATGTGACGTTGTGTCTGTAAGGAAAGAGGCTGCCTACTGGAGAATATATTCCCCGGGACAAGATGGCGTAAATTATTTTGAAAACTATCAAAACTAAAAAGTGACACAAGCTCGAACCCAGATATGGTAACTTTTATTGTCCGAATTGGTTATTGAAATAATAACCAGAATGACAACTTACAAAGTATAAGGGTTTATTTTAAATAATACAAGTTTGTCTGAAGCCGGAAAGAAAGCTGGTATTTACCCGACCCTCCTCACGAAGCAGGATGCGGCACTAGACCAATTTTTACGTGATGCACTTCCGTTCCCTTAGGCTCGGGCAAAAATCCCGTCGACCTCGCATACACGGGGTCGGGTTTGTCTACATCACCAGACGAAACTCTGCTCTTCGGCATAGGCTCGTCTGGGTTCCTCTCTGCCCGAAGGCAGAGTTCGACGTGTTGATGCTTGCTTGGGAGCAACCCACCGAAGCCAACACCATAGATGATTAAATTCCTATTGGAACAGACCATTTAATAGAGGTGTATCCTTTCTTTGTATAGTGAGAGTTATTAGTTCGTTTCTTACAACAGTAACAATGCGCCATTGTAGGTTCAATCTGACTTTTGCTATCATAAAGCAGAGCAGGTGTCAGCTTAGCTTTGGCACAAGGCGGGGATTTTTTCTGTTAATGCATTATTTATATTTACTAAAATTCCCACCAAAATTCGGAAATGTTATTTTTTGTCTTACGTCTCCAAATTAACTCACTCAAATAAGATTCACATAAATCAGACTCAAGTAAGTTTCACTCAAATAAGACTCAAATAAAATTCACTCAAATAAGACTCATTCAAATAAGACTCAAATAAAATGCACTCAAACAAGACTCAGATAAGATTCACTTAAATAAGACTCACTCAAATAAGACTCAAATAAGATTCATTCAAATTAGACTCAAATAAAATTCACTCAAATAAGACTCACTCAAATAAGATTCAAATAAGCCTCACTCAAATCAGACTCAAATAAAATTCACTCAAATAAGACTCACTCAAATAAGATTCAAATAAGCCTCACTCAAATCAGACTCAAATAAAGTTCACTCGAATATGACTCAAATAAGATTCACTTAAATAAGACTCCGTTAAGAAACTATCATGCCGCGATATTTTTTTAAGGCAATTCACCTCAAGCAAGGCGGGAGTGTCACTAGCACGCAAGGAGTTACAGAGGATTGAGAACAAGAGCAAAGAGGCGTGTTTCAGGAAAGGATACAGAGAAGGACGGGAAAGAAGGTCAGGGTGTCAGATGTTGATTGACAGAGTCGGGAAGTGCGGGAGAAGAAGCTGTTTGAGTTGAAAAGACGGTTACATCTAACCGTTTTGACAATGAAAGGGTGAGGCTGAGATGCCAGTCTAGTCGCTCGCTTAAATTCATGCAGTCTGGAAACCAGTGAAAGTAGCTCGTTGGATCATTTGCCGTGAAAATATTTGTAGAAAAGACATAGGGAAGCCATGGCACGTCTGTGAGAAAGCGACTGTAGACGAGATGCCAGATCAGGACCTATCGTATTGTATATTCGTCTCTGGATTTTGTCAAGGACCTTGAGACGTACAGCGGGGGCACCAGATCATATATGACAGCAATATTCCATGCAAGGACGAATGGTTGATTTATAGGTTTGAAGGATGGACTCATATGAGAAAAACTTTCTGGCGCGACACAGAGAACCAATTTTCCTTGCGGTACATGAAGCTATTGATTCAATGTATTTATTCCACCTAATGTCAGTGGACAGCATGAGACCAAGCAAGTGTAACGTGGCGCTGTCAAGGAGTTGGGCATCAGGCATTCTGATGCAGGGCAGGAAGGGTTCTCTGAGGTGGGTAAAGGAGAGCAGTTTCGTTTTGGTGGTATTAAAGTTTACAAGGCATTTCCTGCTTCAATCAACCACAGATTGGAGGTCCTTTTCAAGATCAGCAGTCCAGTTAGTTTTGTCAACGATACCAGATTTACTATTGAGGCAGGAGTAAATAGTGGTGTCGTCCGCGTAGATACCAACTTGGGAACTGATGACATCGAGAAGGTCATTGATGAATATCAGGCACAGTGTAGTGTCTAAGATAAAGCCTTGGGCGACATCAGCGTTCGTGATAAAGGAGCCGGAGGAGAACCCGTTTAAGATGATCTTCATTTCACGGTTTGACAGGGATAATTGTATTAAGTCAAATAATTGTCCTGTAATACCGTATCCCTGAAGCTTACGAAGAAGGCCAGCATGCCAAATCCTATCAAACGCTTTAGAGATGTCCAGAGCCACGGCTTGAGCTTCTCCATTATTGCTGAGTGCTTGGTATACAAATTCAGTTATGGCCGTGAGCACGTCAGCAGTAGATCGGGCAAAGCGGAAACGATATTGCTTGTCGGAGAGCAGATTATGTGATGTAAGGTGCTTAACCAATTTGGTGTTGATTAAAGCGTCGAAGACTTTACCAAAGAATGGTAGGAGACTGATAGGACGGTAGTTAAACAGGTCAGAAGGGTCAGCAGAGTTCTTAAAGACAGGCACAACAGAAGATGAGTTCCAACAGGCTGGAAAGCAAGAGTCGGTGAGGCAGTAGTTGTAAAGTTTAGAGAGGACAGGAGCCAATTAAGAAGTACATTTATTCAGGACAACGGCCGGTATCCCGTCCCCACCACTAACCTTATGGGAGTGTAATTTAGAGATGATGATATCTATCCTTTCCAACAATCCAACACAATTGTAGTCGCAAGTAAAATATGTAGAAAGAATATTTATTCTCTGTAATAAGCGAAAACGACACTCTCCTTGTCGATGCATTCTTGTATTGACTTCAGCAACTTCAAGGCATGCAAAATAAATTTTGATTTAAAATATCAAAAGAGTGCCAAAAATTTAATAAAAAAAACAAACGAACTTTGATTTAAAATTTATAATTTCTTGAGGTGAATTAATAATTTGCGATAAGTAACTTTATATTGAGATGAATTAACAGAAATCATCACGCAGCTCCAAATATAGGGAAACTAGTAAAGATGGAACTCACAGTTTTGAGCGTATTAGGACTGTTCTTTGTTCGACCAGCTTCCTCACCATTTCACCTGAACGTGTTGCGTTCTTTTGGTAATGTGTCATATGAAGAAGAGATAAATTCTTCAATGATTGAAGCTTCCCAGAATGATGTCAATTCGTAAACGTACAAGATTGGGAACGTCATGACGAAGAGTTTAAAAAGAAATTATTAAAAAGTTTAATTCTAATTAAACTAAAAAAAAACAAGGCGTCGACATTATGAAGAAATATGGATCGGTCTAAATTGAAGAAATGGAATTAATACGTGACATGTTGTATGGCGTCTGGGGACTGAATTAATTAGATGCCGAAAAGGTTGCGAAAGTAGGATATGAGAGGGGAGAGAAGAAAAAAAGAGAAAGGCAAGGTATGGTGAGAGAGGAGGAGGGAAGAAAAAGTGGAATAAAAAGGTGAAAGGAAGGAAAGAGTTATAGCAAATAGAAAAGGGTAAAAATATGAAAAGAGGATTGAGGAAAGAGATAAAGGAATGAACAGAAAGTGCGTAACGGTAGCAGTAAAAAAAAAAATGAAAGGAGAGAAAATCAGATAAAAAAGAAAGGGAAGGTGAAAGAAAGGAAATATAAAAGAAAAAAACGAGAAAGGAAAGACAAAAGTAAAGATCAGTGAAAGTAGAAGGAATGAAAAGAAGAAAAGAAAAAGACAAAAAGTTATAAGTGAAATGCAAAGACAGAAAGAAAAATAAAGGCAAGAAGGAGAGGATCTACACAAGGTGAAAGAAAGAAAAATAGAAGCAAGAAGGAGTGGGGGGGGGTAAACAGAATGAAAGAAAGAAAAATAACAGATAGAAGGCGAAGAGGGGTAAATGGAATGAAAGAAAGAAATGCAAATAAATGCAAGAAGGAAAGGGGGTGACATTAAATGCCTGAAAAATGCAAATTATAGAGAATGGCTTAAAAGTGGCAAAAATAGGTAGAAATGTTTAATAATCATAAAATTTAATCCCTTTTTTGTTGTTCGATGACATTTAGAGGGTTTAGTTGTAACATTCTCCAATCAAATCGATCGGCCACACATCGTGTGATAAATGTGCACACCAACAGAATGGCACTTCTTATAGACTTTAATCTACATTTTGAAGATCTTAAAAAACTATCAAAATACATTGATGCTGAGGTGGAAATCTAAAAAGTGTGGCACAGCAATAATTACATTTGGGAACTCTTGGTTCTATAAGAAAAATGTTCTGATAGCCTTATTAAATGGAGACAATGTTATAAAGAACTACATAAGAATTTTTTCTCACAAGTACAGCTCCACACATTATGTAAAATATATGTGCTTTTATTTTGATTTCTTTCCCCTTTTTTTTTTACAATGTTCAAAGTGGAAAATATGATGAATCCATTTCTGATTCTTGGGTTTCTGGGTTAGAAAGAAAATAAATAATCTACAGAAATATCAAGAAAGAAAATTTGTATAGTCTGCGTATAAGTTCTAGTGTCAGAAACATTTTCGTGCTGATAAATATGGAAACATTTATTCATATCTTTACAGATTTAACGTCCTCTGAAAACCTAATATTAATGGCATAGACTTTTTTGCTATACGTGAATTAAGTCCTTTTCATAGGGGACGTCAAGTGGCAGTTTTCTAACGATGGTAGACTGTTTCAATATGCTCACAAACTCGGGAGGAGAAAACGATTTTGTTAAACATTATACAAATCATATTTAAAGACTCACATGTTAGTATCATCTAACAAGAATAAGGACGTAACAAAAATTCTCTAACATTTCACTGCATAGGTAAACTTGATACTGAATTTATTATAGTATTATCAAGTATGTAGTGCAGTTTAATTTAAATTACATGAATCATTCATACAACAAACAGATGAAAGCTTGTAAAAAAACTAAAAAAACACCTTATGCAACTGGAATTTATAAACAGGGATCATAACATTCATCCACACGTTCGGGGTTAATGTACTTTATTAAATTTGTTTGCGAAGATGTATTCTCGCCATTTATATCATTAACTTCTATATCTGTTTTTTGTATGAATGATTCATGTAATATATATATATATATATATATATATATATATATATATATGTATATTATGTTGGTGCAAAAATAATGTCATTTTTGACGTTCAACTTCAAAAGAAAAACGACATTATTTTTGCACCAACCTAATATATGAGGATGGATTTATATATATATAGATATATATATATATATATGTATATATATATATATATATATATATATATAGATATGTAAGGATTTTTTGATACACCATATATATATATATATATATATATATATATATATATATATGGTGTATCAAAAATACTTTTAGAAAAATTGGGAGTGGTTTCCTCACACCAAAGCAAAGACAAAAGTTCATATAAAGATATGTCCACAAATCCTTCGTTTTTGAGTTAAGTTTAAAGTTTATGGTAGAGGACGCTGTGTTGCTATGTAGACTAGGTTACATTTGTCATTGGTGTATATATTAGTCTGTCTTCAACATGAATGGCAGGATATTCATATCGTCATCAGGCAGATATGATTTTTACATAAGGACACGAGGCTGTACGGCTGTATCAGATTGCATTTCCAGACCGAAGGCAGCCGTGTCATCCAACCTTTGCTGGTGTTTATCTTCGCGTTACTGAAACAGGATCCGTGGCACCACAAACTATGGATCGAGGAAGACTGAGACCCGCTCGTACACCTACCCATGAAGAACACATTCTACAGTTTGTCGGCGATGATCCAATTATCAGGACACATCAAGTGGCCCTAGCATATCGTACATATCATAGTACATCCTGTATCCGTATTATTTGGAATGAGTGTAGGGTTTTTTGTCCTCTGCTCACTTACCACGGGAGAGCTTTTGTCGACGGCTTATTGCACAAACTGCCGATCCGTTGCTTATCTCTTCAGTCTTGTCTACGGATGAGGCAACATTTGAAAGATATGGAATAATAAATTTAGACAACCAATATTTGTGGGCGGACCGGAATCCCCGTACATTACATGCTAGACACCAGCATCAGTTTATTATTAATGTGTGGGCTGGAATTGTAGGGGACAGTCTGGTAGGTATGTTCTCAATAGGTTCTTCCAGCACGTCTTACAGGAGCTGTCTACAGGGTATTTATTTCGAACATACTTCAAGAACTGTTAGAGGATGTACCCCTAATATGAAGACGCATGTGATTCATACATGACGGGGCTCCAGTACATTTTAGTCACGTTGTGCGCGATGCACTGGATGACATCTTTTATGTAAGATGGATAGGGAGGGGGAGGACCGGTTTTTTGGCCTGCACGTTCCATCGACCTCAATCCTTTGGTTTTTTATACGCCACCTAAAAAAATTGGTTTATGCAACAGACATTAATAATGCAGAGACGCTTCATCAACGTGTTACGGGGGCCTGTTAAACCATTCGACACCGTGTGAAAATATTTGAAGGGTTTGCCAGTCGGTGATCCGACGGGAGCATGCGTGTGTAGAAGCAAGCGGAGGACATTTTGAACATTTGTTATGAGTTTCTGTATTCAGGTACAACGATGGCCTCTTGAACATATGTTTATATGGACATTCTACCTAGTTTTCGTGTAAGGAATCCGCCCCCCAAAGTTTTTAAAAGTATCTTTGATACACCCCCTATATACGTACGTATGTGCCTGTCTATGTGTATGCGTGTGAACTGACTTTTTTTCTTACCGGATACACACGCTCTATCTACGACATTGAGCACTTTTACCAATAAAGAATTTTAAATAAGACTTATTTGAGCTATATTGAGTATAGCTCAATTAGGTCTTATTTAAAGACATATGGAGAACTACCAAACTCCATCGGCAACATACTCGTTTATAATACAAATATAATAGCCTCATCAACGTGTAAAAAAATGGCTAAAAATAATGGAAGCATTATTAACAAAATAGAAAATGTGACGAAAGACATGACTTACCTCAGAATTCGAAACGAGCGCGAACGTGTCTTGCCTGCAAAGTTATGACAAAAAGAAATATGGCCACTATTGAAGATACAATTTATGCGCGCCTATCTCGTCCAAAACGAGACGATATTTGCACACATGCACATTTTGGCCGTCTTGGAATAGCATAAAAAGCGGGATGCCAGCAGCACCAAAGGCCAGGGGGTCATTCGGCGGATTGCGTGTACGGATAGACAGACGGAGAAAGAGGAAGTCGAAGTAGGCGCGGCTGAGTTGGTTTCTGTTTCACAACTGCCCAGTGTAACGGCTGAGAAAGAGAGTCACGCAATTCATTTCCTTGAGGTGACCGAAGAAAAAAATAGCGACGCACTGCACTTTTTGACCCCCCTCATCATTTTTTCTCCTACAGAAAAAGCCAACACTCAGTAGCATCGACTATGAACACGGCCACAATGAGCTGGCCGTATTTGGGAAAAAAATCCTATAACTCTAGATATATACATAAAACAATCCATATATTCACTTAGAAAAAAAAAAGAAAATCATCCTTGATAATGGCTAAAAGTATAGCCGAAAGCGCTCGGACATACAAAACATTCGCACAATTTCTACATAATTTATGCCCAGAAAAGGAAACATTCATACGAACATAATAAAAATTGAATAAAAAGCTTAACCACAGTACCTTGTCAGTCATATTTAATGAAACTTGAATAAAAGAAGGACTGCTACCCAAATACACAATTATATATATATATATATGTGTGTGTGTGTGTGTGCGAGTGTGCGTGTGTATGTGTGTGAGAAAGAGAGAGGTGGGGGGAGTGAGTGTGTGTTATTAATATGAGAATAGATGTAAATGTATTATTGTTTTATTTAGTTCCTTTTTTTTAATTTCATATCAGATTTGAAAATATGTCCGTGAATTTTTCACGAGTCATAACTCGTTTAGGATAAAAACATAAAGTTTTTTTTTATATAACGAAGACTATTTGACGAAAGGAAAAGTCCATCGTTCATTCGACTTCCAATCAATTAGGGTTTGTCATGAACATCAAACTTTACACCGTCTAATTAACTCTGATCTCAACTATTATTTACGTAACGTAACCAACATTTCGACTTCGTCAAAAGACAGGCCTACAAATCGCCGCTCTGAACCACAGGTCAAAGTTGAAGGTGGATTTAATGATTAGAGGGTCAAAGGCTGTGGCCTCATCCCAATTATAAGCTTTTATTATTCATGCCCAGACCAGATTGTTCAAACTGACTTAAGTCTATACATTGTTTGTGTATATATATATATATATATATATATATATATATATATATATATATATATATGCTAGTTTCATTAAATGTGGCGGCCAATTAAATTTTACTCTTTTTCTTACAATTTTTTCGAGAACAGTTCGTTTGGAAAAATGCTTTCGTCGGATATTTTACCTATCACCAGATGGCAATTTTCCATTGGGACGAGCATTAATAATATATTTTTATCTTGTTTTCTATAATGTATTGTGAGAGATGCATTTTTTATAGTAGTAATTTTCTTTTTGGTGGATTTTTTATTCGCTTTCCAACACGATTTGTACATTCTGGCCGTCTTCTGATTTTCACGAGAAGTGCTTCTCATATATATATATCCTTTCCCATATATATATATATATATATATATATATATATATATATGGGAAAGGACAATGCGATTTATAATTCAGAGTTTTCAGCCTTTTTATTTTTAAAAAACAGTGCTCAACACAACAGTAAAGCATAATATTATAATTGTTTTTTTAAATATATAATTATCGCAACACCGAAATTCCCATGTTTTAAAACTAAAACCTCAATATAAATTCAATCATACAATTTAAACTTAAAATACAAAGTTCCGTTCCATTATCAAGCGATGCTAAGCATAACTTTTTTAAATTGATTCATTTAAACAAGGCAAGTTAGTGAGAACGTTATAACTTAGAAAGCATGAGGGACAGAATTCAAGCACAGTCTGTGCCAAGCGGCTTCAGTCTGCGTACTTTACTTCTGTTACCATAGAAAAAGTCACGATACTTTTGATTAGACCTTAATATATATATATATATATATATATATATATATATATATATAGTAAGTAAATGCCTTGACAAATGTCCTGTCACTGGCATATCAAAATAATCAACGAAAAGAGTAGGTGAATGAGAACTTAGGCAAAACACTCTTCCATAAATACTTTTCTCACCCAGGAAATAACAAGGAAACAAACCACAAATATTCTAATCAAAGTAAATCTTTCTTATCATGGAATTTGGGCGGTGAGACCTATGAACATCTTCCTGTGGGTAAATTAAATAAAATCGATTAATAAAATAATAATACACATTTTCCTATGATGCTAAGGTTAAAGGAACCGGAAATATGACTAAGCAACTTGTTTTCGTCAACCATTGTTAAGTGCCATTGTTGAAGCCTATGAAAATCGCTTTCTTCTCTTTTGTCTGAGTTGTGAATTCGCACTGAGGGAATTTTAGTTTACATGGTTCACTGGAGATTAAACTCTCTTCCCACTTTCCGACGCATATGTCTTCCAAAAGCCTCAAATTAGGAAGTAAGGCAAGCCTTCTCTTTGGTTGTTTCAACTCAGCGCAAGGCTGACTTGAGCATGACCATGAATATGATACTTATATGATATATATGATACTTATTGGAACTAAGCTAATTGAAACGAGATTTGCTCGAAAGGTCCTTCGATATTGAGGACAGGTTTTTTTTCCGGACGGTGGATTAAGTTTTAGTTGTTGTGGTGGTCTTTCTTTTCGACGTCTTCATTTCTTTCTCTAGTTCGACTAATTGTTTCCATTCGAAAATTGTTATTTCCGTTTCTAATAATGAATCTTCAGAGATTCCTGTCCATTCAACTGGATTCCCAGCCGTTAATGTCCATGTTACAAAAGAGGTTCGTGTTTTGTTTTAGAACTTTCCATAAATCTTTTCTTTTGATTTACTCTTTTCCGATTTCCTTCTTTGATTTGGGAATAAAAGATTTATTTTGGTAGGCAGATGTCATCCATTCTCACCAGATGTCATCCATTCTCACCAGATGTCCACTTCGTCAAAGTTGATTTTTTTTTATGACGATGGTTTCAATTCTGGATATTTCAAATTGTTACAGTATCCTGATGTCAGTTCCGTCTTCTCAACTGATTTTTCAATGAATTTCAAAATAAATAAATAATAATTTGATATTAAACTCGGATTAAGAAAAAGAAGGAAATTATAGATGAAGATGATTATCTGAAATATACGTAAAATCATAAAGAAAGATCCTCTCAGCTTCTTAGAGAAAAACTGAAAAACTGATATCACGAAACATTTGCTTAAAGGAAGAGACAATATTTAAAAAAATAATAATGAAAAATTAATCGGAATATCGTTTTTATTAAATTTACATTCAAACTGAGTAAATACTTAGATTTATTGCTTTCGTTATTATTAAAACAACAGAGAAGGGTAGATTGATAAGGTTTGCATGAAAGGGACAGAAGTGGAGAGGCTGAGAGAGAGAGAGAGAGAAAGAGAGAGATGAGATTAAAATGGATAAAGAGAGATATATATGATGAGATTGAAATTGATATATATATATATATATATATATATATATATATATATATATATATATGTATGTATGTATATATATATATATGGACGTGCATATAAACAGAAACAATAAATATGAACAGAATGAGATAGATAGATACGAACAGAAGTAGAGAAATATGATGAAATCTAGATAGATAGAGAGAGGAGAAGAGAGAGAGAGAGAGAGAGAGAGAAAGTGAGATTATCTAAGTAGTTAAAAGTACACCTAATAAAACCCATTCCAGTTTTAAAAAGACATTGCCGAGGTCACACATGAATAATCAATCAAAATTAGAAATTAAAAAAATATTTTGTTAAAAAAAATGAAATTACACAGGAAACCCCGCCTCTCAACTAAACAAAAGAAAAATAAATGCAGAGAAAATTATGAAGAAATGATTAAACCTCCAAAGAAAATATGAAAACAGAAGTTAATCTAAATTACTTGAAATGTCTCTGGTGGTTTGAAATAGTTTTGACATTGACTGAGCAGGAAGAGGCCAAAATACTGACATTTGCAAACGAAATTTATTTTTCAGTTATCATACACATACGGACACACACAGAGACACGTGTACACGTACAAGGACACACACGCATACAGATACATTTGTGTTATGCTTACTATAGGTGTAGGTTAGTTTGTTATAGGAGAGTGGTTTAAAAATTCTTCTTTTCGTCAACAGTTCGTAGCTAGGCACATAGTCCACCGCCGAAATTCGAACTCAGATTGCCGACTTTGTCCTTTGTACTAGTAACTGTTGAGGGAGAAGAATATGTAGCGAGAATTGAACTGAAAATTAAAAAAAACAAAAAACGGCCCCTCCTGAGAAACCCAATGAATCAAAAAAAATATTATCCTGCCTACTAATGCTATCAAATCTACAATCGAAAAGACCCTGTTTAAACTCGACATAAAAGTCGTTACTACTACATCCAAAACGATATTAGATTTAGTCAATACTAAACAAAATAATAAGCTAAAATCTGAAAGAGGAGTTTAATCCATCACCGGTAATAATTGTCACAAAAATACACAAGAGAAACTTCAAGGAATCTAAAAAAAAGATTATATGAACACAAAAGGGACATTTTACAAAATAATACATCAAATGCATTGGTTGCCCATCGTAACAAGACTGACCACAACTTTGACATAAAAAATGCTATTCTGATCAAAGGAAAAATAATTCACTACGACGTAAATGTCTAGACAGTGCCTTGATCGCAAGGTCATCTACAGTAAATTTGCGCCCTGGCTCTTACAATATTTCACCATTCCTGGCAGATCTTTAAATACACAGTGTGAAATACCTATTTACAAAAGTAATGGAAAGAAAAAAAAAGACTAAATGAATTCGGCTGATAAAAAAAAAAAAATCGAAAATTCGCAGCACCCCTCTGATGTGCGCATGTGCAGTCCTAGCAATATTACAAAATTAGTCCGATGAAGTCCTGAAGGACGAAACGTTTTACAAGCAAAATTTGTCCAGACAGATAGAAAAAAAAAGGAAGAGGAAAAATGAAAGAAAAAGGGAAAAAAGTTATAATAAGAAAAGGAAGAAAAAATTTTTAAATTTCAATATAAAATTAAAATAAAAAAGTTTGCGAAGAAAAAAAGAGAGTCTCTCTTTCCGCCTCTCTCTCTCTTTCTCTCTCTCTCTCTCTCTCTCTCTCTCTTTCTTTCATCCTCATTTTTTTTAATTTTATATATTAAATATATTGAAATTTTGATATTTTTTTTATATTGTTTTTTTTTTATAATAAAAAATTTCCATTTCTTTTTTCTTTCTTTTTTCCTCTTTTTTTTTTCTATCCCTCTGGACAAAATGACTTTATTTCTAAAAAAAAAAACAAAAAAAACCTTCGGTCTGAAGAGATGAATATTTAAATATATTCATGAAATAAATTATAACCGAAATGGATTTTAAGGAGTTTCTTGACTTATTATTATTATATTGTTCTGCTTCTTGCATTGAGTTCTCTTTGTATTCATTTCCTCCTTGCAATTATCCCTACCAATTACCATTGGCATTACACACACACAAACACAAACACACACACATACATACACACATACACACACAGACACGCACACACACACACACACACACACACACACACACACATATATATATATATATTGTGTATATTTAGGCAGCAATTTTTCATTGATGCATGTTTCATTAAATAATATAGACAAGTTTTGTCTATTTTAAGTAAGTTCCTTTCATATTGTCTGATAAGCTTAATAACATTATCATTGAATGACGAAAGGAAATCACCATATTGATACCTGTTTAAATCCAATCTAAGTTTTCGGCTTACATAAGCCATTATCAAAGATGACAGTTACTTTACAATATATCAACCAATACACAGAACAATAATGATTGTCTGCTTTTGTTGCATGAAAAAATTCAAAGCAACGACGAACTCGTGTATACTAGACGCGGGAGCGAAAATCGCGTCGCAGCTCGTGACGTCACACATGACCACGCGAGAGTGAAAACGTGAAGTGTTAAGTATGGGAAGTATTGGTATAAACCAATGGCTTCTGTTATCAATTATGGAAATTTAAGAATATTTGTGGAGATTTCATAGTTTATTTTGTTCAGGTTAGGTTTCAACAGTTTTATGTAAATAGCTTCAAGAATTTTTAGTTTTTGTTTATTGTTCTCATGTTTAAGTATAGTTGTTCTTTCAACAAGGATTTTCTGGAATTATGTTCCGTGTATTGTTTGATATATTGAAAAGAAATTGTCATCTTTGATAATGGCTTATGTAAGCCGAAAACTTAGATTGGATTTAAACATGTATCAATATGGTGATTTCCTTTCGTCTTTCAATGATAATGTTATTAAGCTTATCAGA
>OZ010597.1:2333559-2361059 GCA_963932145.1 Acanthosepion lycidas
AGTGTTTTCAGATCCCACAAATACAGAGAAAAAAAATTGATCATAAGAGGAAAGTGGAAAAGCGACACTTCTGACTGAGAAAAAATAGAACAGCCTCAACAAAAAGATAAAAAGCTAAATACAATGTCTTAAGTTAACAAACAAGCAAGATTTATTCTCGGTGTATTTGTATAATAATGAATGTAATATTTTTAAGGTGTTCATAGCAATTGCTTCTCTCTTTTTATGAAAATCCTGTGAGTTATGTGAAGCTATGATAATAATCTGTGCAAACTTTTCCCCTAAAGAGGGAATTTACAAAAAGAGAAAACAGAGTTTCTTTCTTAAATCCAAGCAATAACATGCAAATAGAGGAGATGGGTGCCGTGATTTAGGGGAAGATATAGTAAGAGTATTCAATCATGTTACTCATCTTTTCTTCACATTTGCTTTCACGTGTTCACGCAGAGCAATACGCTGATGTCTGGTCCCAGCAAGTTTTGGAATTATGGGATCGCCACAAACAAATTAAGGTCTTTTCGATTTCTTTTATTTTCTTTAACTGCAATACAACTCTAGCAATAGGTCGACATATTAATGGCAATAGATTTAAAACGTGTTGAATATGAAATGTGTTTCCAGACCAAATTGGGCGACGGATTATAAACTATAATATTCTAATAGATTTTTTAATTTTTTTTTTTTTTTTTTGTTGTATCCCAAATGTTCAAACCAATCCATAACTGTCATGGTCTACAGACAACTAAATATATATATATATATTAAATTTGGCTGTGTTTTGTCGAAATGCTCAAGCTAATTTGTATCAGTTAATGAATGAGAAACGAAGCTTTCACAAAAATGTGAACAAACATTCAGTTACATGTCGATCGTAAGATAGGATTAAATAGAAAATGAAGAAGATTGGATTTACGGATAGGAATTCTCTGAGATCAACACAAGGAGATTGTATGTATATATATATATATATATATATATATATATATATATATATATATATATTCATGTGTGTGTATAAATATAAAAGTGAACATTGAAGTCAACACTTAGAGGCGACAGGCTGTTTCATGCTAGATGCAATCGGTGGCCTGACGATTGCATCTAGCATGGAACAGCCTGTCACCTCTAAGTGTTGACTTCAATGTTCACTTTTATATTTACACACGCTCTATCTCGGATATTGAGCACTTTATCCCATAAATATAGCACACCTTAAGACTTTATTTCTTCATATATATATATATATAGAGAGAGAGATAGATAGATAGATAGATAGATAGATAGATAGATAGATAGATAGATAGATAGATATGAGCTAACTAATTTAATGACAGAGAGAGAAAGAGAGAGATAAAAAAAATGAAATACGCAGAAGGTTGAATGATTCATGTAATATACATACATACATACATACATATATATATATATATATATATGAGAGAGAGACAGACAGACAGACAGACAGATAGACAGACAGACAGATTTTACGAATATGTGTTAGATATGAACAAATTGATTATATATATATGTGTGTGTGTGTGTGTGTGTGTGTGTGTGTGTGTGTGTGTGTGTGTGTGTGTTGTTTGTTTGTTTGTTTGTTTGTTTTGGGAAAATCTTTTGACGAAGTGGAAAAAGTGAGGCGTTTCGTCCTTCAGGACTTCATCGGACTAATTTTCTTATTCTGGTAGAACAGCCGATGCGCACGGCAGAGAGGGGTGCTGGGAGTTTCAGATTTTTTATCAACCAAATTCATTTATCCTCTTTTTCTTTTTCTCTCTTTTCATTTCCAAAATCTTACGACCAATGAAAACAAAGAAAAATTGTATACCTTTTGCATTGTTAGATTCAACCACTTATTTGGGAAGAGCTTCGAAAAATAAAAATAAGAAAAGGAAAATTAAAAATTAAAGACTTTTTAGCAATTAATAGTGAACATTTGAATACTGGGAAGTTAGTCTAAATACAAGTTGACCATATTATTTAAACGAAGCTTTAATTGGTAAACACGTAACTAAATTTAGTCATTTGTGTTCAAGCATTAGTAAAGTCAACATCTGCCACTGGTTTAAGTAAAAATACGTCAAAGGCTATAAAGGTGTTTGGATATGGCAGAATTATCGACCTGTAAAAAGCAGGCTCTCTATCAACGTGACATCGCAGGTGAGATTAGACGTCGTAAAACAGCTGTTGCTTATTTCTTTAAATAATCTGAGGGATACAAATTGAGAATTTCAAGTGATTCAACGAGTTGTACGGAAAGACATTACATCAGCCGATCATCGAACCAGATTAAAGCCCTTGCGGTCGCAGTTCAAAAACAATAAGACGACATCTTCGAGAGAAAAAAAAAGACTTTAAAGTCGTAAACGCCTCCTTCGACACTTCAAAACACTAATTTGCTGAGAAGCGTCAAATGTGGGATATATAAAAGTGGAAGAAGGAGATTTGCGTTTTGTCATGCGTTTTTCAGCATCAAAATACCTGTGATGCCAAATATAAATAATAATAATAATATAAAATTTAATCTCTTATTATTGAAGTTCAGATGAAAGGCATCAAAACAATTGATACAAAATAAAACACCGAACGTCCAAAAGTGCAAATATCGCCTTTGTTGATAGAGACGAGATTGTAAACAGTAGGTCTTGTAGGGTGGGGATTGTAATATACTAGGAACTGTTCAAACGATTTGGGTTCAACCAGTAAATAGTATAAACATATAAGTAGAAATGTTTCTAGAAAATAAAAAGTGTAAAATATATAGGTTATAGCCACATATCCTCACACAACATTTAACTACTAGGAAAATCCACAAACAATTAACAAACAACTCAAAAACTTGCAAAAATGAGCACCAGGTTTCTAGAAGTATACGGAAAATTGACTTAATTTGAAACAGTTCGATTTTGACTGGCTTAGTAGAAAACATATGTCGAGTTCGGTCAGATAGAATAATTAAACAGTAAAATAGTTTGATTTATTTTTCAAACCGCTTAAGTCTGGGAGCCTGTAGTTAATCCGAAAACAAATAAAAAATGAGTCGGTAACTCCAAAAATTCAACAGTAAAGATTTAATCGCGTCAAAAGGAACGACTTGGTACCGCAGTAACTTCAAAAAACCCCGGCTGATCACTATTCCCAAAGCGCCAGCTAGAAACGCTTGTACCAACCGTTAGTTAAGGCTCTCTTCTTTCCCTTCCTTTTCAACGTGTATGTCACTGAACAAAGCTTTTCTTCCATATCGTCATATACTCTCTCTTTTACGCACATTCATACTTAACCCTAATTGTTAATTGATCTAAATTCAAAACTCTGAATGCTAAGCCACATATACCAAGAATCTTTTTGCACATTTTCTTTAAATTCCTATTTGTGCATATTTTTTTTTAAATAAACATACATAAAAGTTTATCTGTTGCTTATTCTCTATCCACTTTCTTTTTCTAATTCATTCCTGATATGTTTTGGAAACTAAGGTCCATATTTTGTCAGTAGATACAAGATTAAAGGAATATTTACCGGCTTCCTAAACAGGAATTTTTGAGTCCTCTACAAATGGCCACCCGGAAGTTCGAAAAATAACACAAAGAAAACACACAGAATAAAAATGAAATATTAATCTACACAGTTATAAATATTTTATTTTCGCATCAAAATGAATACCTCCCCCCACTAAATAAGCACATGAAATCTGGTCGATATTATCAGAGAGATTATTGATTGTTCCACTGAACTATAGCATGGCAAACAAAGGAAGTGAAATAACGAAGAAATACGTTACGCGAGAAAAAAAAAACAAAGAACCTAACGAATAGAATTCTATCCATAGTAATTGGCGCGCATTATGAATGATCATAAGTATTAGGTTGGTGCAAAAATAATATCGTTTTCTGACGTATTTTTTAACGTCAAAAAACGATATTATTTTTGCACCAACCTAATAAAAGTCGAAATTAGAGAAAATCGATCTTTGAAGGGTTGAGACTGATGATATTATTCGGGTCGACAAATGTTGAGTAAGATGTTGGTAATTTAAGGAGACTTTTGACTTATTCGATAATAACCAGATACTTTTTTGTATGAATATGAAATGCGTGAATAATATAAAACAATTGTCTGACATTTATCGTATCCCCAATTAAAAAGGAAATAATGATCATTTAGTACAGTTTCTTCCCGTTGTGTAAGTCGTATTATTATTGTTTGGGCTGATTTGTTTTTCATGATAATTTTTTATTTTTTGTATTTAGGGGATTTTTTTTTTCTTTTTTGCTATCCTGATCTCGAGGATCACTTTGAAATTCGCAAGTGTTTATTTAACAACCATGCCACTTGTGTCTGTGTTATTAGACAATTGCAAAATTTTATCCAACATTGACTCATTTTCTACTCGGCATTTCGTTTCCTGTTCAACTGGTGTCATTTCGGAATTCACTTGTCTACATTTATTTTCTTTTTTTTTTTTTCTTTTTTGCCTTTTATGTGTGGGAAGTTTGAATTTTAAAATTCAAAAAATAAATGATTAAATCCGACTCATCGGGAACTCAAAAAACGAAAAACGAAACTTTCATTGGCTGACAGGAAAATGTAACTAGAATATATTATCCAACCTCTTTCGTGTATTTGACATCTGAATACTTTTTTTTTTTTTATTACCGTGGCCCTTCAGCACTGAAACAGCTCTCTACAGCTTCTTTTATTTCAATATCTGTAAATAGCTATAAGTGTTCTTTTGTATGTTAGTGAATTTGTTACTTGTTGAAAATCACAGTTTTCAACTTCCTCCTAGACTGGTTGTACTAGTAAAGCTTAACAGAAAATTCTGCCCTACTATTTATCCATAAAAGATTTATGTGAAATGAATTCAACAGGCTTGGTTGGAATTTATCTCGTCTTGCAGATCCTATTTTTCTCGTCGATAACTGCACATCCGTCCGAATACAAACGAAAATAACTAACAATGAATCTGATAGAGTTTCATTTAACAATCTTAGGACAACACCAGGGTTAAGTTTAATATACAAAGAATAGCATTATTTACTTTTATCTGCTTGTTTTTTATATTATTTGACAACCGCCCTCTTTCGATATATTATAATTAAATATTGTATATTTAGATGATCATACCGAATAGTTGCTGAGGGGATAAATGAAAGGAAGGCTTCTTAAATCTCCATCACTTTTCTCTGTATTCTTATTAACCAATGCACAGATCAAAGTTCGGATAACACGTCAGCTGTTCATCAAATTCTTCCCTTTTTGATTCTAGTATTTTAGATTGGTTGGTAGATTGATTTTGTTTAGCGGCATATCAACACCTCTATGGGTTACTTAATCCGAAATCTAAATATTTTAAACAGAATTTTATGTTCTCAAGATATTGTTGGTCATTTTGCTATAAAATGTATTGTTTATAATTCTACTATAAAACATGTACTGTTGGTCATTTTTTTTTCCTTGCTTGTACTTTTACTATAAAAAAATGTATTTTTATACTATCATAGTATTTTGTGCTACCACCCCGGGCCAGCAGTTAAGAGGTAGTTCCACGCTCCTCAAAATCTCTGCAATTTACCGCTCAGAGGCTTTGTTGCCCGGATGTAGTTTATCGTTATATGCAGGACCATAATATTTTTTAGATGTTGCTAATTGATTTCTCTGACGTGTAAGCTATATTCTTAATCTCCATCGTACGAACCTGTAATTGGAAGAACTATACCTAAAATAATGGAGACTTTATTTTCTTTAATTACCAGATCAGGTCTTTTTGATTGGACACCGGTGAGTTTTTTGCAGATCAACACCCCAGATAGTTTTAATTTTTCTCTAAAACAGATTATCATTTGAATTGATATTATTCATATAAATGACTGAACCAAAATCATTTGCACAATACCCAGTCCATCTCTGCTCCTGCTCTTTCAAGGATACTTTCTTTCTTTTTTTTTTTTTTTACATTTCTCTTGGATCAATTTATCCCTTTGCATTATCATTTCCGTAAAAGTGTTTTTTAATGTTTCGTAATTACGACATTCATTCTGATGCATTTTGGGATTTCATTATTTCATTGATCTTTAGAAAATATTCCCTACGTAACCAAATTCAATTTTATTTCGAACCATGACGATTTGGTGGAATTTCTGCTTTTAATACTCATTATTTTTTTTATTTCTATTTTTAACCTAATAACCAATTTTTACCGTTATTCTGCATGTTTCTAAGTTCAGCCGTTATGATTTTCTACAGAGGATCAGAGTGTAGGATCTGTTCGAATCCTGAGCCTTCTGAGCTGGAATAGGTTATTCTTTCTGGCCGATAAACCTACATAAATTGGGAAGGAATTGGCAAAAGGTGACAGAGTTGTCTTATGATTGTTTACGGCGTGAAAATTGCAGTCAGCACCATCTGTTTATTTCTCTGTCTTCAGTGTTTACATCAACAAACGTTCTATCTCCAAAATTGAGTACTTTTCCTCATATATATATATATATATATATATATATATATATATATATATAATTAAAGAATATTAATCAGTTAAAATCCCATAGGTAATAATTTTTATTTCACGAGAGCTTTAAAGAACAGCTCTGATTCTTCAAGACTTGCAAACAAATAAAATGGAAAAATTACTCCAGGTTAAGATCAGGAAATATTGCTATCTCATTAGAGATTGGGAAGGGACAGAGAGATGTGAATTCAAGTTCCCTATAAGAGGGTAGTAGAAGTTTACTTCTACCCATATCTGTGCCTTCTTATTGACATGTTAGTCCCTGCAGATTGTAATGTATCTTTGAAGATCTTCAAAAAACTATCAAAATATAAGGACCTTGAAATCGAAATCAAAAAAATGTGGCACATGAGGACATTAACAATTGCAGTTGTAGTTGGAGCCCTCCGGATTGATTGGAAAAGATTCCAATCGACTCATTGAAAGAACTTCTGGTATTCCATGCTTTAAAGAAATACAAAAAATGGTTCTCACGAGTACAGACCACACCTAACGAAGGGTTTTATCTATGTAATATATGTGGGTTTTTTTTTTTTTTTTTTTTTTAAACTGCTTCTTGGAAAATGTCATGATGCCATTTCTGACCTTAGGTCTCTGGTCGGGACCCGGAAAGAAATGAGTATACATCAAAAGTCAAAGCAAATAAAATACTAGTTCTACTACTACTCCTACTCCTACTAATAATAAATCCTGATTTTATTTGTCTCCAATTAACCTCCCTGTCCGTTTATTGCATCCATTTAATAATAATAATGATTGAAAACTCAGTAATACTACTATTATTCCTAATCTCTGTCTCTGTCTCTCTCTCTCTCCCTCTCTCTCCCTACGTATCCTGAGGGGTCATGGTGCTCCACAGCTTCTCGTCTTTTGTTGCTTTCTCTTCCAACCATTTGGTCAAATTTGACAAGTAGATAAATTGTCGCTTTCTTGTTTCTCTTCAATGCGCGTCCCCCTGAGTATTAAATTCTCTAAACATTCTTTCTTCATTGTATATCCTAAATAATATAATTTGCCTCCTTCTGATTGTTATCAAACATTTCTTTGTAGTTCCTATGTTTTTTCTCTTTAAACCTCTTCATTAATCACATACACTGTCAATGGTACTCAAAATTCTTTGGTTCAACCTCATGTCGGTCGTTTCAAGTTTGTTTCATTTGCTTGCGACGAAATTGCCCAACTTTCATTACCATCTCGTGGATAGACATTACATAGAAATGTCGCACTCGATTCTTCGTTTCAAATATTATTTTTGGATTCCTTAGTTTTTTGAAAAGCATCTTTCGCTTATGTGTCACTGCCTCCTACACAGTTGAATTTACGCACACACTTGATTTTGACGCTATCACAAAGACGCATAACAATACTATAAATAATAGCAATCATTATAATAATAGTAAATGGCAAGTTTAATACTATAATCAGCTCTAATAGTACTATATAGCCTCTGTCCTTTCCTCTTTTCACCTTTACAATAATAAAATGACGTCCATCATGTGTGGTTATTGCAGATTTTATGTGAATGTATATGAACGGTAAAGAATAAATGGGGATGTTATCTGTAAGCATTTATTAAGCTTATTTTAGTATGGCATAAGGCTGCTTGGGTGGAGCACACAGTCAGGTTCTAACTTCAGCTATAAGAGTGCGAAACTTCATTGATATCCAACATTCCATGGTGAGGCACCAATAGACTTTTTTTCTTTCTTTTTTTCTTTCTTTCTTTCTTTCTTTCTTTCTTTAGATCTATTTAAAGCGTGCTTAGTGGAAAAAAGCTGGAAGTCAATTTTTTTTATCATTTCATCCCATGCAAGGTTACTGAGTGTGGAGGAATGAGAAAAAAAAAAGAAACTTTATTAAAGAAGAGGAATTAAGAAACGATTGACATTTATTTTTGAAAATCAAAGTTGACTGGAAAGCATGGAGAGCTGGAAGAGAGTTCCACGAGCAAGAAGTGATAAAAGAAACTGTTAGGATAGAACTTAGGGTTACATCTAATCAATTCAGCTGTGAACTGATGAAGCATTGCCATCCAATCTAGTACCGTCTAGGCACCACAGCGAAGAGTTGATCCGAACAATTACCATGAAAATATTTATAGAAAAGGCACAGTGAGACTACGGCTGTGGGGAGTGACTGAATCAGAGATGCCAGGACATGACTAATAATATTGTTGATTCTTAGGATGTTATCAAGAATCTCTAAAGATATTTGTAGGAGCATCGGACCCTATTTGGCAGCAATATTCAAAACATGGGCAAATGGTAGACTTATAAATATGTAAGATGGATTCTGGTAAGAAGAATTTCTTAGCTCAACACAGTGAACATATTTTCTTAGCAGGAGGCCTAGCATTGGATTCAATGTTTCCACTTCATGAGGATCAAACTCACTACATTTGTAACTGAATGCGAGACTTGATTTGCACACTGCATTTTCCCTTTTTTTTTTTTTTTTTTTTTACATATACGTATAACTTAATTCTTTCATACATATTTGCAATAGATAGATAGATAGATAGATAGATAGATAGATAGATAGATGGTGGACTGACTGGGATAGATACATAGATATAAACAAACTGAAATAGATAGATTTAATAATTCAATGCCACCTGTTTCAAAAATGATAATTCAACTCATTCTCATTATCTCTCTTTTTGTCTTTCTCCCTCTCTCTCTCATTCCCAACTTTTTCCCTGTCTATTTCTTTGTGTTTTTTTTGTTTATACATATACACAAAGTCTTTTTTTTATTCTTGATTTAAAAAAAAAAGAAAACAGCCGGAAACAACAAAAAAGAAAAAAAAAATTGATCTTAATTGGAGATTTTCCTGGTCAACTCCCTGCTTACCAGATGGTTGGCCTTTCTTTTATAAAAGTTGGGTGACTTATTTGTTAAAGTTTATTCTTCTTCCTGTTTGCGACGACGTTGCGAAATATGCACTTTACACAATCGACTGACATTCATTTTATACTTTCAGCTGATTAGACCCCCAAAAAAGTCGAACGAATGATATTTTTTATATACTCGGCTAAGTAAGGCACAAGGCGATAAAGGTAAAGCTTCTAATAAAGTACAACAGAAATACTACAAAACTAATTTGCTAAGAGTCACTAAATACACCCCCCTATGCTATTATAATTGTACCTGTTCGCGCGCTGTTTCGCCTTGCCAAAAAATAATGGACTATTCCGCGTTTTGATTAGTTTGATTTATTACTTGATTTCGCTGAGAAAATGAAAGGAGAAAAAATCAAATGGAAAATATATATATATATATATATATATATATATATATTTTCATCTAAATTGTTCCGATTAACTTTTCTCTTTAGTGCCTAGGTTGCAAGCTACTAGATTGGCAATTAGGTCTCACCGTTTTACTAATAAACAAGCTAGATGCAGCTGTCAGTTCTATCCGAATTTTTTGTTCTTCCCACCTGTGGAACTCCCTTCCGATTTCTTACTTCCCTGCCAGCTGCAATTTCAAACATTTAAATGCAACATGAATCTTGTTCTTGTTATTGTCGTCTCATTCTAATTCATACCCTTTTCCCCCGCGTTCCAATGGCATTACCGCCTTGCTTGGGATTAAATTATTTTTAAAAAAAGCATTTTCATGAGGAGTATGACAAATTAAATTGAAAAATTTTTGCCGAAAAATATGTTTTCAACTGAATCTTTGCTGTATTATACATTGATTCTTTTCAATCAATTTCTTTGTTTTTGCTGTCTTCATCGGCAGAGGGTGAAGGTTAAAATCATTAGCATACAAAAGTCGAAATGATTTGAAACAAGAAACAACAAAAAACTGATGTAATCTATGTCGTGTGTATCTTTCAGACTTATCTCTCGATTAATAGACGAACAAATACTAAATCCAATCGTCATGGGTTCGCACCAACAAAATCTTATTGTTGTTTCCTTCATCGTTACTTGTGGACGAGGCACACAAAGAAAATGGATGTCATTGCGGTTCTTCAGGTTATCGAATCGATCGTCCTTTTACCACAACAAAAACTGCAAAAACAAAAGAAACTGAAAGAATAAATGAGGTCTGACCTGAATATCCGCTTCAAAACGAACCACTTTTAATAATGAATGACAAAGCATTTCTAACTGGTTTATTTACTTTGACAGTACCTTCAACTCGCGGCTGCACTAATTGATCATCAAGGAATGCATTTGCACGCATGCGCGCGCACGCACACACACACACACACACACAGCTTGGTGTAAATTCTTACTGACACTAAAAGTCGTAGTTCCAGCTTAGAAATGAAAAAACTCGAATTATAATGCTTTTCCTTTTCAGGTTTTAGTAACTTTCTTCACTTCACTTCAAAACTGGCGAAGCATAATCTGTTTCTGCAGAAAAATATCTGTAAGATGTGTTTCTGTTACGCTACACTTATTCTATATTCTGCGTCCCTTCAAGCGTGGGTGATCATGTCTCTCCACAACCTTCTATCCTTTGTATCTTCTAGGAAGACATGTTGTAGTGTTTGTATTATTCGCCTTTTCAATATCCCTCCAGACTCTGTTCTGTCATCCATTTACACAACAAACCCGTGAGAATGGTTACTCGCTTTTTCCCTCCGCTTTCATTCAATCGCTTTCTGATTCTAAGTAGAAGCGTCCTTCTTGTTTCCATTTTCATTAAAACTTCCTCATTGCTGACATGTTCAGTCCATGGTATTCTCAATATTCTTCTGTCGAACCAAACCTCTTCATTATCTATAATGACTTTGTCCAACATTCACTCCCATATAGAACGATCGATATTATATATTAGTTCAAAACTCTTTTCTTTGTTTCTAACGAAATTTCCCTGTTTTTTAATATTTTGTTTAAGCCTCTTTAACTATTTTAATTGGACTTCGGATTTCAGTGTCAACTTTTCCGTCCTCTGTTATTTAAATGTTCGTATTTGTTTGATTTTGATGTCTTCAATTCGTAGTTTTCATCACACTTTCTTTCATTACCTTTTCTCGCAAGAATCGCGCATTTTCCTTTCTGTATTTGATATCAACACAATAATCTGTATACCTTATGTTGTTGAGATTAGATGGACTTGTAGTTTTTTCAGGATCGCTTCACTATGAAGGTCGAATAAGTCCGGTAAGAAGACACACCCTTATCTTAGACCGCTTTCTATTTTTATATTCATTCAATTCCTTTTCGATCTTGATGCTGGCGGTTTGGTCCCAGTATAAGTATTGTAAGGTTAATTTTTATGCGTCAAGTAACTAAAAACAAATTAGAATATGAATAAAGACAATATTATTCAACAAAAATATCAATAGTGTTTGCAAAAATAAATTTTACACGTTTCTCAAAAGAAGAGAAATGTTAATATTAGCCATTTCCTTATAAGGAAACATTCGGCATTCATTGACGAGCAGCCAGTGCTACTAGAGTTACGCTTTTCTTTATTGCCTGTACATCGGGCTGGGATCAAAGTGTAGTATCTGTTATCCTCATCTCTAATTGTAATGGTAACATTAGCCATTTCCTTATAAGGAAACATTCATTGACCAAGCAGCTAGTTGGTTTAAATTTATAAAATCTTTCTCAGTTATACAGGAAAAAAAAACTTCTCAAAACCATTAACTGTTATTGCTCTTTCCAGCATTGATGGGAGTTTCCCTCCTAACCTTTTGTTTGAATTACTGTGAAACATCAACCTCTTCATTATATCATTATTTTCTCTTCTTGTTACACGTGATATCCATTTTAGTTTTTAAAAGTCTTGAAAAGCTATCCCCAGCCTCGAAACGGCGTCGATGCGGTCTCAGAATTAGCTGTATGCCCGATGCAAGTAGTTATCGTCCATGGTGGCCATTATATCTATGAAGATTGACTTTAACGAGTCTTTAGTATTGCGAAGCTGCTGATGTCTCTCCCTACCCCGACGCTGCCCCAAAATTTATGGGATGCAAATCAGAACAGTTAGGGGACCATATAGATTCTCGACTAGCCACTGGGTTACGTGTGAAGGAGAAGAGTCTTGTTAAAAAACGTACAGCCACTTCTTCGACCCTGGCTATAATTACGATGTCCAGCCTTTCAATGTGACATTGACTGTAACACCCTGTGGAGACATGAATGACATGGGACGGTAAGACATGGTCCTCAGTGTTCACTACCCCAGGGACTATCACGGACGACGTTAACTTGGAGTGCATCATGGTGAGTATCTCCGTGTGATTTGCGCAGAGTCACCTGTCTTTCCTTCTGTTCACCTGAACTCCTTCAAGAAATTTGCTTTCCATGTGACAGTGATCAGCACTTAGCAGCACAAGCAAATTGTGCCATTTTGTGTATCATTGAAATCAGAGCTCCCGACACATCTAAAAGTGAATTGAGTGGCGTAACATTATGTTAGGTTATCTTCTATTTATGGCTCGTTAAAAATGTGTTCTTACATACCTGACTCACTCAATATATGAAGTTCCGTTTAAAATCTTGGTTTCTTGATGTATAAAATGTCTTCCTTAAAGGAAGAAGATTGATAGAAAATGGATTTTCCTGGTATGGCATTTCTATTAATATACACTGCGTGCCAAATTATTATCGAGATAACTTTTTTCTAATATTTCAAAAACCCTCAAATCAATTCAAAAGTTTTACACAACGTTGGCAATACTGACCTGCGCAATCACTGAATTTTTCGTACTTATCTGCGCAATGTAAACAAACTGGCACCATATTTGTTATCAGCACGGTGATTTGAGAGTGCCAAATTATTAGAAAGGTTTAGTAAAATTCCCAGAATTGAGCAAACAAAACGTTTATTAATGTTGCACGTCAATGTTTATGATCAAAAGAACCTAATAAATAAGATAACCAAACAAATAATAACAGATACAAACAAAGGCACAATTATAAACAAATTAATAGGGAATGTGCTTTCCCAGTTTTGAAATTACTTGAAGAAGTCTACGATCCATAGAAGTTGTTAATTGTAGGATGTCATCTGCTGTAATGCCGCGAGATATGTCAAGAATTGCTTCCCACAACTCAGCGCTGCTCCTGAATTATCGTTCGTTGGCGTACAGTCTTCGCTTCATGATGCTCCAAAGGTTTTCGATTGGGTTCAAATCCGGAGAATTTGCTGGCCACTTCATTTTTCGAGGTCCATCGAAGCCTAACTGTTTCAAATATTCAGTAGTCATGTGAGCAGCATGTGAGGGAGCATTATCTTGCATAAAAACAACTGCCCTTCTGAAGGCAACTCTTTGCCTTTTCATCCACGGTTCAAGATGCTCCTTCATAAACTCTATGTATGCATCAGCAGCCATTTTGACGCCATCTGGTACTCTCTATGGGCCCACTAATGTTTTTCCAATAATACCACCCCAGATCATTATGCCTCCACCGCCTTGTTGGCGTCTCAAACGCTGATAGCGATTCTGTCCGTTCATTACCCAGCCTTTGCACCATCTATCTGGCCCATCAAGTGTTGCTCGAGTTTCGTCTGTGGACAAAACTTTAGAGAAGTCAATCTTCATATTGTCCTCGGCCCATTTCAATCGATTTTGAATGTGATTTCTCGTCAACGGAGGCTTCGATACAGGTTTTACTGTTGTTGCTATTTTCCTCAGATACCGACACCGAGTACTTTTAGACACAGTAGGATCCCCAATACGACTGAAAAGCTCTTGACTGGTAAGTCCAGGGTCCTTCGTCGCCTCTAGTTTAAGTCGTGACATGAGACGACGTGAAATAACCTTCGGCTTGCCTTTATCTGCCCTTTTGCGTACTTGTGTAGGGTCAGCGGTGAACTTTGTTTTTCTAGGGTAGATTTACCTTTTGAGAGTTCTGAGGTGATAGTTTTCTTTTCAGCATCACTTAAAGTGCTTTTACGGCCCATCTTTTCACTAAATTCTTACACGTTTCTAATAATTTGGCACTCTCAAATCACTGTAATAAATATGGCGACAAAGATGAGGACAACAGTCCGAATAATGTAAATAGTATACAAAATACCTCATCTCAGAAATATATAACAGTTTCCCATTTATATAACAATTATTATAGGAAATACTAAGATACCCATTTGACATACAATACTCAGACCAAGAAAATCCAATCAAAGGTTGACTATGCATTTGGGGCTGAGTCTTAAGGTTTTGTTTTGGTACACAAGTGGGCGCAAACTAAAAAAAATTAGGTAACTACAGGTCTAGATTGAGTTAATCCCAAACTAAAAGCAATTCTTCGCCCCGGGGTTGTTTCACATCTGAAACCCATAATTAAAACTTAGCAATTACCATTATTTCAAGAAAAAGTTATATATACAAAAAATAATGACTAGAATGTTTTTGCTGTTATTATAAAATCAAAAACTAACTTTACTCACCAGTGTGTGTGTGTTTAGTGTGTGTGTGTTTAGTGTGTGTGTGTGTGTGTGTGTGTGTGTGTGTGTGCGTGTAAAGTAGCGCTTACTTCAAGATACTATCCGGAAGTTTGTGGAATTTGAGCAATATATCCACAGGTGTGTGTGGGGGGTATCTTGGAACATATCCGGTGGGTGTTGGGGAGACAGCTGTACTGTATTGTTAAACGGTCAAGATAAATATTGTCTTTTCGTGGATTACAACAGCAAAGATAACAAATGGAAAAGACGACATATATTAGAAAGTTTTTGTACAGAACTGAAATAAAAAAAAATAAGAAAGAAACAAAGATCAAAAGATTCAAATAAAGAAAAAAAGAAAAAATATTGATAGGAAGAAAAAAGCGTGAGAGAATTAAATAAAATGGCGTGGGGGAAAGAAAGAAAGAAAGAAAGAAAGAAAGAAAGAAAGAAAGAAAGAAAGAAAGAAAGAAAGAAAGAGAAAACTAAAAAAAAGCTGCCTTTAATTGCTACTATTCAAGGACATGTGTACCCAACAAATACAGCGCAGGTAGCAATAGACACAACTCGAGAAAACCATGGTGGGCTTGGGATGTGGGCGGAAGTGTAGTTGCTGTGGGTATCATTTGGAGGTGACTGGATCATCCCAATTAGGTGGGCAGGTGCGAGAATTGTGTGACAAGAACGCATATTAACGAATGGAAGTGTTAAGATAGGGTTCAGAGTGAAACGTAAACATTTTTAGTGTGACCCGTTCGTCACTCTCTAAAAATAGAGTGACGGTGCACTATAGCTAAATTTTCCGTACTTATAAAAATGGCATCCATATTGTAATCCCGTAGACTAATAAGCCTTTTTGTGAGTACGATCCTCAAATAGTACATCACTTTTGCAGCCTTGTGCCATACTAAATGTAGTTAAGAGAACATATAATGAGGAGTAGAGGTTAACAGGCCAGTCATATAAACCATTTCAGTCAGTCGTGAAAAACTTGGAGAGGTATTTGTCACTGCCAAAAGAAGAAGATTGCCCCGAAAACTACATTGAATCATTCAAAATTATATCTAGTGGATTGTTGAATATGATAACTATTAATGTTTCTTTTTTTATTTTAGTTTGTTTCTATTGCATGCATGAAGATCTCAGCTCTAAAAAAAAGTCTAATGTTTGATCATTAGATCTCTGATATTTATTTAGAAATGGGCTGGGCGAGAACTTTTCAGCACCTCCTCGTACAAATATGCACAGAGTACACAGTGGAGTAATTCGGTCTATATGAACATAGAGCGAGTGAGCGATAGAGATAGGTGATTATAAAATCGATGTCTAAAGTGTTATAGACGCAGTAGAGATTTAAAAAGACACTCTAGAATGAATGAAAAGAGAGAAACGAATCCTTTTTTCCGTATAATATATATATATATATATATATATATATATATATATATATATATATATATATATAAATATATATAAAGAAAGAAAGAAAGAACAGTAAGATATATAATCCGGTGTTCTTATTGATATTTTTATTTTTACAAAATAGTGCTCAATGTAAATTTACAGAGCATTAATATTATAAATTAACTGATTTAAAATATGGTAATAACCATGTTTCAAAAATGCAAGCTAAAAGCTTCAAATTTAATTTATTAATTAAATTAAAAACAATAGTTGCATTTTATCCTTACTGAGTAAATTTAAAAAATTAAAAAAAATAAGTTACTCCAAAATTCGGTCTAAAATTAAACAACAATAGCAGCATTAAAGACTTTCGTTTATTTATCATTAAATGATATCGCTTAGCATCCTCCATAGTTTACCTTGACTTTCACAGTTCACCTGAAGAACCTTTTTGAGCCTTCATATATTCAAATTTGTTTAAAGCCTAGCGATATTTTTTTTATCGGTTTATAAACACCAGAGGACGAAACACTTCGATGAAGAATAGATTTTGTCTTTGTCTTTATCTATCTCTCTATCTATCTATCTATCTATCTATCTATCTATCTATCTATCTATCTATGTGTGTGTGTGCGTGTGTATATCAAGGACGTGCCTCTAGATAGACAAGGTAGACAGTGCCTATCCTGTATAATATATATATATATATATATATATATATAAGTGAAAATTGAAGTCAATAATTAGAGGCGACAGGCTGTTTCATGCTGGAAGCAATCGTCAGGGCGCGAATGCTGGATTTTTCCTCGGCTATTTATATATATGGGTCTTTATTGCATTGTCGGTAATCTATTCTGGCGGTTATTTTTACGGGGGGGGGGGGCTTGTTTGCTCATTTATTTATTTATTTATTTGTTTGGCTTAATTTATTTTACTTGTTTTTCATTTTGTATTATTTATTTTTTGCGTTTTTTTTTGTTTTTTTTTATGTTTTATTAACGTAATAAAAAATTTTGGAGGAGATTTTCTTAGGTCGCTTATTTAATAGTTTGTTTTGGCCTTGGAAGATAATTAAAGATATTTATTCCTCCAATGTTTAGATTGTTTGCTGGCCTTGCACCCAACATGAAACAGCCAGTCGCCTCTGAGTGTTGACTCCAATGTTCACTTTTATACTTATATTTACATACGGTCTATCTCTAATATTGAGCACTTTATTACATAAATATAGCAAACCTTAAAACTATATTTCTTTATATATATATATATATATATATATATATATATATATATATATATATATATATATATATATGTGTGTGTGTGTGTGTGTGTGTATGTGTGTGTGTGTGTGTATGTGTGTATGTCTGTGTGGAGAGATAGATAGATAGATAGATAGATAGATAGATAGATAGATAGATAGATAGATAGATAGATCCCCAAAATAGATAGATAGATCCCCAAAAAGCTGAGGTTTAAAATGCATTTTAAAATTTTCTTTAATTTTTATTTTACTTTTATTACCAATCTAATAGATTAAATTTAATATTTCCAATAAGCAAAATACTTTGGTTTATTAGAGACAAAGTTTAAATTGATTGGAATCCGTAAAGACAATATAATTATCTTTGTTAAAAGATCTTTCAAATATAAAATATGCTTTTCTGAAACTTTCATGAAGATTAGTTCGTTTAAAGTTTAATTAATCTGAATTAAAATACATTATTATTTTAAATTTTAAATATCGGAGAAAAGTTGTGCCTTTTTATGAGGTGTTAACATATTTATTGATAACTTAATGTTTGTCATTTTTAAATAAAAGATACATAATTTAAAAAATTAACTGACGAATACAAAGTTTATTTTATATCATTTTTTACCAAGTCTTCAGTCTTAAAAATTTAGGAATATATTCCAAATAATCTAATATTTTATTAAACTTTATATAATTTGCATTTATAATCTCACTTAAGAAAATGTTTATTATAAATTAAAACATTATATACACATGAAGAAATATAATTTTAAGCTGTGCTATATTTATGGGATAAAGTGCTCAGTATCAGAGATAGAGCGTATATATATATATATATATATATATATATATATATATATATATATATATATATATATACATATACATACATATATATATATATATATATATATATATATATATATATATATATATATATACTACCCATCAATTTTCGTTATCATTTTTCCTTTCATTTCATTGTTGAAAGTCTTACCTGATGATCCGGTGTCCTTTAAAAGGATTTTGGTGAAATAAATTATTGTAATGGTACCTTAAAGTGCTCTGTTTTTCATTAAATATTAGCTCTGGATTCACATTGAGCTCTCAGTATTTCATCCTCCTTGGAATTACCCATAACGGTTTACCAAGTTCTTCGTAACTTAAATAAATAAATATATATATATATAAAAGTGAACATTGAAGTCAACACTCAGAGGCGACAGGCTGTTTCATACTATCGTCAGATATATATGTATATATGTATATATATATATATATATATATGTATATATATATATATGTGTGTATGTGTGTGTGTGTGAATGATAAGATATAACAAACAAATAGGAAACGTTTATAAATTAAAAACGTTTTATTAAATAATAGCGAAACGTCAAATTTATAAGCGTTTCCTATTGGTATTTTATTCTATCGTTTAATCACAATTCATATATATATATATATATATATATATATATATATATATATATAAGAGAGAAAGAGAAAGATGAGAGAGAACTTGCGACTAAAGAGTTCACACGACAATCAATCGTTAAGCGTTCATGATATTTGGCAACATATCACTATTCACCTTTATGCAGATGTTTAACTGACCAATGGTCAATCAGAAGGCGAATAACATAAAAAAAAAGGCTTTATTAATAGACAAAAGCAAATTTGGCCAATTTTCTGCGTCAGGCACTAAGAAGAATAAAAGTACGAATCAAAAATGATATAATGACATTCTACTGAATCTGAATATTTTGTTAACTCCATTTGTTTTGTCTTCATATACTTTATTTGTATTTTGTCTCTGTTATATATATATATATATATATATATATATATATATAACCTGCGGAGTATCGTTTGGGGTACGTATTGCACCAGGTCTCTGGTCTTCAAAAAGTTAGGTTGGCCTTCATCACTGTAATTAAATCATAAGTGCATATGTCTGGCTGTCAGTAAATAGGTACTGAGCTGCTTGACTCTCATTCGTCGATTATGTTTAGTGACATATCAACACTTTATGGGTCATTTAATACCGAAATTTAATTTTTTGGGGAACGTTAGTAATTTCTTTCACAAAATATATTTTGCTGGTAATATATATATATATATATATATATATATATATATAAGTGTGTGTGTATGAGGGATGTATAATAGTATCCGATGATGTGACAAAGTAGAAACGACGCGTTTCACTGAACATCGGCTTCTTTCGGTCAGAATGAAAGACAAAACTGTGTGTAAGGCAAAAGCGTTGACATCTCTGAGGATAAGAATGTCGATAAATTAAATTATCAGATCCGACCGCAGATTTCTGACCTGAAGAAGCCGAAAGCAACAGATATTCTGTGAAACGCGTCGTTTATATCCCTTCTCTCTCTCTCCCCTCCCTCTCTCTCTCTCTCTCTCTCTCACACACACACACACTCATATATATATATATATATATATATATATATATATATATATATATATATATATATATATAATATAGACAAGTACTAAGTATGGGAAGCCGTTGGTATAAACCAATGGCTTCTGTTATACCAACGGATTCTCATACTTAATACTTGTCTATATTATTTAATGAGACATGCATCAATGTTTATATATATATATGAATATATATATATATATATATATATATATATATATATATATATATATATATATATATATATATAACGTCGTCGTCGCCGGTATCTGTCCGTCTCGAGAGACAATGGAATAGCGCCGCGCGCTACTAGCCTGGGCGGGATATATGGGGCCTGGGTGGGATATATGGAGAACTAGGGCCCAGACGTCTAGCAGAGTCCAAAGGAGAGGATAAACCAATACAGTTTGGTACCAGAGCGGCAGCAGAAGTTGCCGGAAGGTAGCACAAAGTGCCGTCCATCCGCTTTAGGGACTCCACTCCGTGTTTGAATTCAGAGTTGTCCTTCTCCTAGACCAGTTGCCATTCAAGGCTATAGAACCCAGTCTGCAGGTAGAAGAAGAAGATTTCTCAAGGGCATTAGCACGTAAGTGAATGCAATGGATTCGACTGGAATTCGAACTCTCCCATTCCTCAATCCAAGCCGCTATCCATTACTCCACCGTGCCTCCTCATCTATATATATATATATATATATATATATATATATATATATATAATACTTCAGCTGAGAAAGTTGGTGATATGCCAATATGTTTCCGACAATAACTCATAATTTTGTTTTGTCATGTTGCGACATAGAATGCCTCCATAATGAAAAACTACATTTATTGACAACTGGTAAATATTTACATGTCGATGCAAGCAAACAGGCAGTGGATATTGTCTTTTATCGGTGGTGATAGAAAAATGTGTATTGCAACCGACGTTCCTGATGGTCCTCCCACAGATGTCACACTTTGAGGGGAAGAGCGCATGGAAAACAGAAAAAAAGTGGATTTTTTTAACTCTAATCTTAATCTATCCAACTATGTTAAAGAATTTCAGACATCTACTGTGGTTTAATCTTTCGAATGTTTTAAAGATATATATATATATATATATATATATATATATATATATATATATATATATATATATTGTCAGAATATTTTTATTCAAACCTGTTTAGTTAAATAATTTAGACGTATTATGTCTATTTATTTTAGTTTTAATCCTTTCAAGTTCAAGAATTAATTTGTTGGTGGCCGCAGAAAATTGATTAAGAAAAATTCCAAACTTTTCTTTCAAATAATTTTTATTTTCCCAAGTACTTTCAATCTCATCTGAGATCATCTTCTGGAGTTGCATATCTATGAATGTGTTATGCATTAACACAGTAAATTCAAAATATTTTCCCACTTTCAAGGATGGTAACTGATGTGATTTCTTTTAGAAAAAGTTTTTAATTATATTCTTTTAATTTGGGATTTTTTTATATAACACTTTGCTGCTACAAACATTTAAGAACTTTGTTGCTACATTCGTAATTGACTTTATTTTGGCTTGAAATTCTCTTATTTCAAGTGCTTCCGGATTTTTTTTTTTTTTTTTTTTTTTTGCTTATTATCATCTTGATGAAGCACTGATGTATTTTTGACTATCTGTCTAAACTGTGAATGTAGACATGAGTGTTCCTTTAAATGTTCTGATATTGAACTATGATCATTTATGTGAAATGCTTTCTCGTCATCGTTGTTGTTGTAAAACCAACATATGTATTAACATTTTTATCAGAGATGCAATCTCCCAAAGAACATTTAAATTTATATACGATTTTGGTCTTTTGTAATATGCTAGCTGACAGAGAAGAGTTCTTATGGATGACTAGGTTAGTTTTGTTATATTTAGTATCGTATATAGTTAATTTTATTTTTTTTTTACTTGGATCATTGGGTTATGTATTATTGTTTATGAGTCTTTTTTTAGAATTTTCTCCTCCTGCTTATAGTTAGAATGCATTTGATTATCGCATAGTAGTTTGATATATTTAGAGTTATTTGAGGACGTATTATATTCATTTTTATTTTTGTTAATATTCCCAAAGCTTGTCTAATTTGTCCATCAATGATGTAATTAGGAAAGTTATCATTAATGTGGATTTGTTTAATATTTTTTATTTCAGTCTAGAAGATCTTTCTTGTTGAAGAGTTTACTTTTGCACGATTTATTAAGTTTCGTTTAATAGCCATTTTGTAGCAGGACATTCACTATAAATAATGTTAAATTGAATTACAACTACATGCCTAATTTTGGCAGTTGATAAAAATCCTAGCAATAAAATATCATATTAAGACTCTAAAATGGAAATGAACATGCGTAATTGCAACAAAAAAAAAAGAGAAAAAAACGATCAATGCCCCCTCATGGAAAATTGTTTAATAAACAACGTGATTTATATGGTACCTATGAGATTTGAAGGCATCTGGTATTAATATTATATTGATTCAACAGAGTGATCTTATTATTAGAATCTTATCAATATAGTAATAGGCCCACTCTGTCAAAGTGATATGAAAGATATTTAAAAAAAAAAAAAAGAAAAAGAAAAAGGAGAGAAACAAAGAAATCTCCGCATAAGTTTACGTCTCTCAAGTGTCATCTTATGGGTCATGGACTCTGGAACGAGACGGAAGCCATCACAAGTAATACGGGGTGGGGTGGTCCAAATAAGATGTTAGCAATCACCATGCAAGTATATGTATGTGTATACAAATACATCAATATATCCGTAGAATTATTATGAAAAAAAAAAAGAAAATGGAATTTATTTCATAAATATTGAATTTTCGACCTACTCGTTTCTCTTAATGCACTTAATTTACTGGTTATGCATCGAAGATCCGAGAAAACTGCTGACCAAAACTATTAATCATGACAGGCTACGAATTAATTGATTCCCGCCACATACGCATATAATGGCCGCCGACTTGTTTAGCGAATATGACTATCGCTGATAGATAAATGTTCTTAGTTCTTATGAGAACGTCAATGGATCTTGAAGGCTACAAGTAGCTGACAATGCTTATTGCAAACGTGGAAAACTAAGTTGTTTTGTAAAGGTACTGGATTTTTTTTTTTTTTTTTTTTTGTAGTCCCTGTTCAAGTTTTGCTTATTGGTTTTTGTGCAATGAGTGAAAACCAATCGGTTTCTGTGATTTTTATGACACAACCTGTCAGTTATTTCTAGCGATCTACTGATCATAATTTGTGAAAGGTCTACGAAATGATTGCTCTGGTTGACGAGGCCCGCATTCATCACATATAAATTGAAGAATTACTGGGTCAGTGATTTCCCTTACCTTTTCCTAATTCATTGGATGTTCTTGGAAAAATGTTAGCGTTTTCAGGAATTGTACCGCCTCCATTTATTTCGATCACAACCACCAGTTTCCCATTCAGGACCATCAATATGTCAGACAGCAAGAGAATCTTTTAAACAGACCTTGAGGCATTTTCTTGGTTTATGTTGAGGTCAAGTGCCGTACAGTAACACGCCGTAGAGCATTTGTTTAGGGAATCTACTGTCCTCAAGGTGATTACACATACATATGCATAAATACATATATATATATATATATACTAAATTCAAATTCATCTGGATTAATGTATGATGGAGGAAAATAGAATTCTTACAATCCGTCTGCCTAGAAAATCAGCATTGAGAATTCTTAATATTTTATTTGTGATTGAACACAGATCTTTGATGTTGTTGAGAGGATACGCAACTTGTTAGTCACAAGACAGAATCACCAGTTTGGGTTTATGTCAAATTCAATTGGCTTAGAGTGGCATGACCACGTCGCAGACTGAGATTTGTACCCCTCTTTCGCTCTCTCTCTCTCGGAAACACGCACACGTATACACGCATACACATATGGTTAGAATCACGTGTATATATATAGATACGGACATATACAGTCGTATGCAACTAGTACACGTACACAGACACACAGAAATGGCCGTTTATATATAACAATGAAAATTATTTTGTTTTTCTTCAAAGAAACAAACAAAAAAGTAAGACATTCGAATGGGTCATTTTGAGGGTGGGGCGTATGCGACAGGAAGATGAAGGTCAAGTGAACAGAGAAAAGAACCCGGATATCTTTTTTAGTCAATAATTTTCCCATGTTATTTGGAGTGCAAAAAGACGTTATCTTTCATAGACCAGTTGCTGGGAAAAATTTAGTTCAATCTTCACGTGATTCGCCACAACTGAGACTCTGATACAACGCCAGTTAAATATCGATTCGTTAGTTACCTGCGTTGAGACTAATTACCACAGGAAACCGATTGTAGATAAATAACATTTCAATATATATATATATATATATATATATATTATGAAATGGACAAAGTCCGACAATTATTTTTAAAACATTTTTATGTTTATACATTCTTTTTACAGATACAAATATTTAAGTAAATGCTCTCTTTATAATAAACTGTATTAATAACAAACCTGTATATAATCTATAAAAAGAATGTATAGACATAAAAATGACTTAAAAATGTGTGACGTCATTTCTTTACATTTGGATACGCCATGAGCAGATATGAATGTACGTGAGAAAATCATGGAAAATTGTAGTTTAAAGACAGTAAAATCGACCTTGCTTACCGAACGCTCCTCTGTGTCCCAATCGGTTAAGGCGCGTCAGGCTATATGGTGGTTCCGTATAGGATACATGTTCGATTCCCGTCGGAGGACGAATATTTTCTATGAAAATTTCTCGGACATTCAGGTCGGTAAATGTTGTTTAATACTGCTTATTATAAACAGAGCATTTACTTAAATATTTCTATCTATAAAAAGAATGTATAAAAATAAAAATGTCTTAAAAATAATTGTCGGACTTTGTCCATTTCATATTGTTTCAACGTTAAAAATATATTTTTTAACGTTTATATATATATATATTCTAAAGAATTAAGGGATTTATTTTTAATCAGGCATTTTTATTCCTTGAAACGTTGTTATAGTGGATACTTGTAATCGAAAATAGACTATCATTTTTCTTAAATTTTAAACAGTGTATATATAGGCCGGCGCATTCGAGAAATCTTTATAAAGAAAATGTTATTTTCTGGCAGGGATCGAATCTGCGTCATCGCTTGTAGGATAAAACCATTGTTTGAACTGGTATGTTTCGGATGGTGTCAACAATAAACAAGATGAAACTTTACTTAGAAATATCATAAAGAAATACCTTAGCCCAGTTGATACGAACAAAAATTAAATTAATTATCTGCTACAAAAAATGTAAAACAGCTAAGCTTATCCTCAACACACCTGAAAAATCAAAGTTACAAAGAACGAACGTTATTTACGAGTTCAAATTCTCCTTAAGGAAGTGAGTTCCGGGTCAAACCGAATTCATAAATAATTACATTGGTCACACAACTACATGCCTATCCAGACGCCTTACCTTACACCTATCCGACCCCAGCTCTATCAGAAGCCATTTAAACACACACAAACCTACCAGACTTCATTCGAAATTTACTAGTAGAAAATACAAGCATAATAACCTCATCCACGTGTAAAAAAAAAAGATAAATGAGAAAACAATGGAAGCCTTAATAATAAAAAAGTAAAAGCCAACGCTCAATAATATTAACTACAAACAAGGCCACAATGTTCTGGCTGTGTTCGGAAAATAAAACATCCTTATTACTCTAGATATATACACACAACCCATACATCCAGTTAAAAAGTAAGAATGAAATCAACCTTGATAACGGCTGAAAGTATAACCGAACGCGCTCGGAGTTCCAGAACATTTAGGCAATTTCTACACATTTTGTGTCCAGAAAAGAAAACAATTGGACATTGCAAGTAGCACCTGTCTGTTAGATGAAACGCAATCTTCAGGCCATGTGTGATGTTTTTTGACTCAACTAATTATATATGCTGGACCATTGTTATACTGCTTTTGGGTGGTCGGTAAGTGTTATGTTTCAATTTATTCTAGCGGCAATTGAGTATAAATAATTGTGTACCCGAATTCATTTTTGTGGATTGTTTATAGTGTTCTTTGTTAACTTTTTTACTCATTATTTATTATTGATTACATTATTTGTTGTTGATTGTAACATTATGTTTACTTGTATTTATGTGTGCATTCCTAGTTTATTAATGTGTTTATTATTTACTTAAATTCTTTAATTATTTATTGATTTGTTTATTTTTATTTAGTTTTTCTTATTTTATTTATATTTATTTATTTACGTTTTCTTTTGTTCGTTTAAGTTTCCGATTTTTAAGTAACGTAATGTTTTCGTGTATGCGATTTGAAATAAGTTCTGATAGTTTATTTCGTAATTTGTGTTGGTCTGGGGAGGTAATTATAGCTATTTTCACCTCCAGATAGAGTTTAGTTTTTTAATTTATTGCTGTAGAGTGATAGAGTTTTCTAATTTTCCATGATATTTTTGGTGTCATTTTGATTTTGATTTTTATTTCCCATATATGTTTAGACAGCATTACACTGTTCGCATATTTACTATTTGTAAGGGATGTTTTTTGTTTGTAGTTTCTATGTTTCCAGTGTCCTTCAATTAATCCTATATAGATTTTTCTTCATTATCTGCTGTTTTTACAGTAGCTTTGTATATTACATCGTTCTGCATGCAATTATCATTTAAGGGACATTCGTTATTTGCTTCACTCTAACCAAATCTGATAGTCATTATTAATACTTCTACTTCTTTGTATTATATTTCTGTTGTAATATATCTTTGTATTCCATACCTGTGTTCATATTATTGGTTCTAACCTTGGTTCTAACCTTGGACCATCACCGTGGTACAAGGAACTTGGACCATAACACTTAGCATCTGCATATCAATGGATTATTAAATAAGTAATTGTACAAATAATGTAAAGAATAGATAATCTAAAGATAATCTACATCAATTCTTTCTACTTTTCGTTAAACAGATTCGGATTTAAATTATTATTATAATTTAAATCTGAATCTGTTTAACGAAAAGTAGAAAGAATTGATTGAGTTGAAGAGTTGATCCCCAAAAAATTCAATTTGATTTTATGAAAATAATGAAAACAAGAACAATTCGTGACTATGAATGATGATTTTTGCCATTTTCTCGACTTCTGGCCATTCGCTAAAATTTTGGCACCTCCTCTGCTGTAATATTCACTCAATTAGCTTAAAAAATCAATTCCTCCCCTCAAATAATTTGCAATTAAGGACAACAATGCATTTTATTTTATTGTATTTACCACAAGACTTGTGTGAATATTTCTATACTGACGCCAAGAAAGATACATAGACAGAGAGATAGATATATAGATACATACCTAGGAAATAGCTTCTTCTTCATCTTCTTCTATGTGCCCCGTTCTTTCAGGATGTAGGCGATCAAGGCTCTCCACAGCTTTCTATCTCATATTTCTCTTAGGAGTTTTTCTCTCTTTGCTAGTGTCATATTTTTATATACCACCAGGTTTAT
>OZ010597.1:2366059-2378559 GCA_963932145.1 Acanthosepion lycidas
CAATACGAACAACAAAAGCGTTTGACTTTGTAAGAAGGTCTTGATTAAACGAATTCGTATGCAGTAGTTTAGTATTTTTTTATATGCCATAACCCTTCATGACGTAGGCGATCATGACTCTCCGCAGTTTCCTTTTCTTTATTAATTGATATATATTATTGAGAAAAATAGTGGAATGAAAACCATTGCTTTCTCTGCAATTTTGGATTTCATTCGCTTTGGTTAGTTAACCACTCTAATCTGTCATTTAACTCATAGATGGGTGGGGAGAAAAAACAGTTTCATTTTATTCGCAAGGGTATTAGTGCTATAACTGAACACAGCTTTAGTCCCAAAACAGAGTATGGTTTGTCATATCTGTGTTGGAGTTGCTAACTCTCCAGACTTGATGGAGCTTAAAATTTTTTATCACTTACTTTCCATAGAGGCAATCTTGCTAAACTGCCGCTACTCTATCACTGTTTCAATGGTATATGTTCAGATGAGCGCTCCATTCTTTAGTTCCACCAGTTCCGACTTTTACAGCTAGGATATGCTATACTACTTACACAAAATCAAATCACCCTCATTTCCGCCGTGTTCTAGAGGTAAAATCTTTCAAAAAGATTTTTATTGAACTTTATGGAACAGACTCCCGCGTGAGTGCTTCTTTGAACACTACCTTCTTGACGTCTTCAAGTCAATAATCAGTTGTCATCTTTTTCTCCTTATCTTCATAATTTTCCCTTTCTACTATCATTTCTTCCACATTCCTTATTTTGGCTGTAACCCTCCCCCTCCTCCTCCTTGAGTGATTCCTGAGCATTGTATTTGTTGAATAAAAAAATATATTTTTTTTAATTGTATATAAAAATGATCTTTCCAAGAAAAATAAAACAAATTCTACGAGCTATGGGTAAATAGGTTATATAGCCTTGGGTGGCAACTGGTCTAACGCAGAAAGAAATGGCAACCTACTGCGGGGAAAAATATGCCTGGTCAGTCATGTATCGAAAGATATATGATAGCCTAAGCGTATATCTCGCATGGCACATAACCGAGTTGCAACAATTCTGACTGAATTAAGCTTTACGAGCAAGTAAAGATAGACAGTATCATTTTAAAGTAAATGCCACAAAGTATAGGAAACTTATATGATTGCATTCATTTTAGATATTTAAAAATATGGTTAAGGTGGGTATATCTATTACTTTAATAAATCCCATTAGTGACATCAGAGTTTGTATTTTTTAAAAGGAGATAGGGAAATAATAGGTATGTATTTTGAAATGTCAGAAAAATCGAAATCTGATTAAAAGGTAAATCATTTTCAAATCCCAAATTAATATAATTTTGAACTCAATCTCTTCGAATCTTTCCAAAACCTTTTCTGAAATCATCCATCAAATGCTTATCAAGTGAAGACATTCCGTATCACTTTAAGGGTTTCCCTTGCAAGTTTAACAGAATCCAAAAATCGTAGAAATTATCTTCCCATCATCTTTTTCAATGGTGCGTATAGCGACACTGATTAGAATTACCATGGCACACTCAACCCCGTAGTTAAATTTCCTTCACCACTTTTAATGTCATTGTTAATAGAGATTCATTGTAATTCTATTAAACTGGCCGTTAAGGAAAAACATTATTAACTGACACTTGAATATTCCCTCCATTTCACTCTGTTCATATATAAGACTGACACATATCTAAATACATCCATATTTATTCATTTAAGCAACACGTTTAGCACTAGTAACTCTGCCACACTAGTAACTGTCACACTAGTTTCGCAGACCATCACTTACTGTAATGATGCCAATCTTTAATAGGTGCCAATATTTTAAATATCGAAATAAGTTCTTTATATATATATATATATATATATATATATATATATATATATATATATATATATATATATATATATATAAAGAAATATAGTCTTAAGGTGTGCTATATTTATGGAATAAAGTGCTCAATATCAGAGATAGAGCGTGTGTAAATATAAAAGTGAACATAGAAGTCAACACTTAGAGGCGACAGTCTGTTTCATGCTATATGCAATCGTCATGCCTGAAGATTGCATATAGCATGAAACAGACTGTCGCCACTAAGTGTTGACTCCTATGTTCACTTTTATATATATATATATATATATATATATATATATATATATATATATCATAATTAAGTAATTCATCGAATTTATAAAAAACTTCAACAGAATGTAAAAAGCACTGGACAGGCCTTTCGTCCTATATGTGGGACTCATTAGCAGTGCGCATCCACTACCGAGAATTGAACTCGGACCGAGGCCCGTTGGTACTGTTGATATGGCACTTGCGTCGTATCGTAACGGCTGGGTTCAATTCTCGGTAGTGGATGCTCACTGCTGATGAGTCCCAAATATAGGACGAAACGGCCGTTCAGTTCATTTTGTTGAGGTTTTTTCTAGACTCGATGAATTACTTAATTATGATTATCTCAAATCCTCCTAATAATTTCTATCACTTTTATATATATATATATATATATATATATATATATATATATATATGTATGTATGTATATATATATATGTATGTATGTATGTATGTATGTATATACACACACTTATATATATATGTGTGTGTGAAAAAAATCTCACAATTAACCTGTAGAAAAACAAAATATGTATAAAGGAACAAAGACAATAGGAAAACTGCGTAGTTTTAACCGACGCGTTTCCTCCAAAGTGGATTTTTTCAAAGAAACGAAATTCATTTATTGAAACAAAGTATCTATAAACAAAAATAAAATGTGTGAAGGTAACTAAATAGAAGAATTTAGAAACACTATTCTGTATTCATTTGGTCAACTGAAAAATTTCTTTTGATATTTGAAGAGAATATTTTCACATGGAGAAATATTTTTGTAGTGTACTCGGATTCAACCGCTTTCTTTTAATTTCTTGATATATTTGTTGTGTACATTGGCCTGGGAGAGTAGTGATTCTGTTAGGAAAGGTGATACTGGGAAAAATCCTTGGTGTAGATTAATATTTGCATAATATTCAATGGCGGCACTCTCGAGGATTTTTTTCATTTTTAAAATGCTACACTCATAAAAAAAGAAAATAATTCACCTAGAAGGAAAATCTTCCAGAGTGCCGCCATTGAATATTACCCAAATATTAATCAACGTCAAGGTTTTTCCCAATATCACCCATGTCCTTTGCCATAGATGAGAAACAATATATTACTAGGTTTATAAAAAATAAAAAATTACTTAATCAAAGAAATGAAAAACCTATTCTTTGCAGACATTGTCAAAAATTTTCCTGAAGTAATGATTAAAAAAACAAAACAAAAAAGCCTGATAAATGAAAGATACATATTTATATTTGATATTTAAATAATAATTTTTAAATAATTTAAGTAATTCTATTACATTTAATATTATGAATGTATGTGCTTATAAAACTCAGTAAATTTCAAAATAAGTTATTCCAAAATTCGCTTGAAAATGAAATAGAACTATGGACTTTAATTTAATTTAATTCTATAATTGAATTTGAAGTTTTTAGCTTGTGTTTTTGAAACATGGTAATTCCTGTGTAGTGATGGAACCATATTTTTAAATAAGCAAATTCATAATATTTATGGTCTGTAGATTCTGTGTTGTAAAAATAAAAATATTAATAAGAACACCAGATTATATATCTTACTGTTATATATATATATATATATATATATATATATATATATATATATATATATATATATATATATATATATATATATATATATATATTCATTGAATGAATAAGTATGATATATTAAAAAGTATTGAATATATATACATATTTTGACGGGGCGTCCGTTCTATTTCTGGAGCTACTTGTTCGTGACGATTTCCAAATCTGTATGTAATTAACGTCTCCCTCCGCGTCCACAAATAGAAAATGGAAGTTGATTTAATTAAAGCAACGAGCAAAGGCGTTACTGAGATAAACAGAAAGTTGTGTTTAGTTCACAAATAAAACTCTTGACAGCATTCAACACGAGTGAAAAGATTTGAAATGTTAGCATCGAAAGGATTCTTCATTTTTGAAGTCTTTTTGTTGTTATTCTTTTTAAAGATTTTTCTAATAACAAATTGAAAAAAGAAGATTGTGTTGTGGTAATCTAATAAATGGCATAACAACCTTGAAATCTTTTACATTAACTCGGCAGAAAATACGGTAGCTGCCGCCCCTATCTCCAACTCTTCCCCCCCCATCTCTCTCTCTCTCTCTCTCTCTCTCTCTCTCTCTCTCTCTATATATATATATATATATATATATATATATATATATAAATATAAATATATGTATATAAACATATATATATATATATATATATATATATATATATATATATATATATATATATATATATATATATATATATACTAGAATAATTTTATTAATAAAATAATATAAAAATCCGTTGCAAAATTTCACATGATAACATATATACACAGTAGCGGCCATAATATAAGGAACGGAAACAACAAAGACATAGATATGTGTATTACTTAAAAAGTAATGCATGATTAGCAATGAAATTTTTACCAAATAAAGATTAGGGTGTAATGCATAAATATTATACAAAGTTATAAAAATTTACATAATATTTTTTTTTGTTTAAATAATCCTCAGGAGAAAAAAAAATCCCTTCTTGCTAGTAGAAGTGAAACACGGGAGTGAATGACTGTTTCTGAAGAAAGTGAATTTTATCTGTAGTTTTCGTTTTTTTTTGTTTGCTTGTTTTTTTCTTGTTTTTAGTTTGTTTTTTTGTTTTTTTGTTTTTTTTGTTGTTTTTTTTTTTTTGGAGGTTGGGTTAATCGTTAATTTTGGTCATTCCTTGTTTTGGTCAAACGGACTCTTTGAAGTTGTTTTTAAGATAGAGGATGGCAGATTCCTGACTAAAAATTCCATCCTTATTTATTTTGTGAGTTTTATTGGTTGCTGGGAATTGGGATGTGTGTGTTAAGTGTATGTTATCTTTTAGTTTTTTTTCGAGTGTGTGATGTGTATATATTTGTGTAAGTGTGTGCATAAGTTTGAGATCTCAACACCTTTTCAAGCATGGCTCTCTTGTGTGGGTGAGAAATGTGGGTAGGGCTTGAGTTGTAGGGTTATATATGAATTCTATCTATGTTGTTAAATTTGTGGTTAAGCCCGTCTGGACGAAGTGTTTTGAGGCACAAAGTCCATTTGTCTTCATGTTCCTCTAGTATTTTTCTAAGGCCATCTTTTCTGTGTATTTCTACTTTTTCAATTATAGTGAATTTTACATGGCTTTTAAAATCATGTTTTTCTAGGTGAAAATGTTGTTCTACAGGTAAAAATCTTTCGTCGGGGGTCGACTTGATCCGATTCAGATAATTATTAACTCTGTAGAAAGGGCCATTCAGATTTTCCAACATATTGCTTCTGGCATAGTGTGCATTCTAATAAGTAAATTACGTTATGACTTCTACAGTTAGAGTTGAGGTAGATTTAATGACTGAGCTATAATACTTATGTGATAATACCCTTGGGAAAGGTGTGAATCCTCTTCTTCTCCCTCCAGCTATGGGTAAATAGCAGGACAGACTAGGTTCTATAGGTTTGGATGGCAACTGATCTAGGAGAAGGACAACTCTGAATTCAAAACATGCGGAGGGTCGTTTGGGGACCATGTGGCACGTAGTGCACCAGGTCTCTGTATTCGGCCCTTCAAAAAGTGTGGATGGTCCTGCACGAAACCTTCACCACTATAATCATATCTCATGTGCTGTTGTCGGGTTGTCGGTTTCCTGGGAACTGATCTGCTTGACCCTCATATGTCGAATTCGACGGGAAAGTCGAATATATATATATATATATATATATATATATATTTTTTTTTTTTCTTTGTTTAAGTTTTATCATTTCATTTTTCTACAGTTCGTAATTTTTTCTATTTTCGATGAAAATTTAAGCATTACTCGTCCCACGTCTTCTGTGCACTTTCCTAAGCTATTATAAAAGAGTTTTTATTTCGGTTAATATCTATTTTTGCCTATTGTGTATGCATTGCATCGGGTGCCGTGTCTTTATGCATGTCATGTCGCTTTAGTGCAAGTATCTCGTCCTCTAGTTTGTGCAAAATGTCGTTCATTTTTATTTTTCTATTCTTATTAAAGAATACATTAAGCATTTTTGATCCTTAATTGAATCTTTTGTTGATTTATTGGATGATTTGTTGATATCCTGATCGGTGATATGCGATTGAATTGAGCTATTAGCGGGTAAATGTCATGTTAACCGGTACGATAATATAATGATAGTATAGCCAACGTATGTGCTATTTGAATTGTTATTATTAGAAACATTTCCAAAGTCCACAAGCCAGTTCATATACAAAATCAATCTGTTGAGGTTTTAATGTTTTTGTTGTGTTGTTGGTAGTGATTATATTAAAGGTATTATTTTAAGATTAGCGATTTTATTTTGTTTTTGTTGATAGGGGATATGTATCGATGTATAACACCCTTCACTGTCGTCAACTTCCGGTGGTGTAACCACGTTTTAGTAGTCCTGTCCTCATGGTCTTAGGACGACGTTTTAACCAGAGGGATAATTCTGCGCTGGTCAATGCTAACGCTGGTGCACGCTTGTTGTTGGTCGCTGGCTGTTTCGATTCACACCGATTCTGCCTACGCTGTATTTTTTTTTTTTTTATCTCAGAGCAGTGAAAGATTGAAGGTCATCGTAATCGCAACGCTGGTTCAAGCCATGGCGGTTGCTATATTAAGCTAGAAAATGAGCTTCACGGCGAAAAAAATAAAACGAGAGATTCAGTCTTTATAGTGACACTGCGCCATGTCTAAACTTCTAGAGGGGTTGGGTTCAAAGTCTTGGAATCAGGGATTCTGGTGACAGCTGACGTGAATTTCAGAGGTACTCAATGCGGGATCTCACTCCAAGTCTCCGAGCTCCCCAAAGTGATTTGTTTATATGTACATTGGCCTAAAACTGGCGTTGGGCCGAAGGGTTCTGCACATTCCATGATTCACCAATTTTCATTAATTCCAATAATGCTTTTCTTCGTTCCCTATTTCTACTTTCTTAATCAACTTTCGAAATTTGGACAATTATCCACTTTCCTTGAGAGTAAGCACAGGGATTCCTTCCCACTTAATTCGCACCGGCTTCACTTCACATATCGCACCGCTACTCGGTACAGGCGAGGCCAAATTCTGCCCTTTCCTCCTTCCTTTGTAATATTGTCCATTATTGGGTGGAAAAGAAAGTTTGAGCGTTTTTTAATATGGTATGTATATAGACATATATTTTGTGTTGGAAATATGCTTTATTTTCTATATCAAAAGATGGTATCATGTAAGGGTTAAGGGTTCAAATAACCAAGGTAGTAGTGAATGTGTTAATAAATTTAATTTTATTTACCAAAATAAAAATCCTTCTAATGGTAATTCTAATAAAAAAAACCCTTGATGCTATTATGCAAAGTTCCAAATACCCAAGTTGAAAAGCGAAAATGTTCAACATGCAGGTTTATCTCTAAAATAAAAAGCAACATTTTGCAGTCCATTAAATAATATTCAATCTAGGAAAATACATAAACTAGAGACACATTGGATAGAAAAGAGTTCAGATGTGTTACGTGATATCTGCCCACCTGTATGACAATGAATGCTGGCCAATCTCCTCAAAGATGAAGAAGAGACTTGAAGCAACAGAAATCTGGTTCTACAGAAAGATGCTGAGGATAACATGGACCAAACATAGAGAGAACGGAAACAAAAAGGAAACTTATACTTAACCCCAGGAAGAGGCAGTTGAGTTTTCTGGGGTACATAGTGAGGAAGAAGAGCTTGGAAAACTGATACTCACAGGACATATTAAGAGAAAGAGGACCAGAGGAAAGCAGCGCGTAACATATTCGATGAGCTTGAGCAAATGGCTGACAGAATAGGGTTTTGGGAGAAATAACAAAAAGACAAAACTTATTAAGAACTACAAGGAACAGGAAGATGTGGAGGGCCATGATCGCCTACGTTCTGAAGGGACACGTCACATAAAAGAAGAAAGAAGATATGACAAACATTTAATAGAATCAAATTGTCAATTATTTCTTTAAGAATCTAAATAATAAATAAATGTGTAAAAGAAATGTCTTTGAAATTCCCTGAGGTCATTAAGTAATCATTTTGGCGGGCTTGCTTTGTATAATAATCTGCGTGTTTATCAAACTTGTTTTATTTGTTGAGTTTTCGATGTCAAAAAATATGTCGATAAGAAAATAGAACGACATCTAACGGAAATGGTCAGTTGTTAAGAGGCCAAGTGAGACATGTTTGCTACTTGAAGTTGTCCAGACAAGGGTTCTGTGTGGTTGCAATGCAATTCTCTTTCAAAATGGTCATAAAAATTGAGATCAGACGTTGCTTCCTTGTGAGAGAAAGAGAAAAAAGAAAGTGGTTAGTTATCAAAGTTTTCTCTGTTTAATCCATTCAAATGGAATCATAGGGGATCCTCAGTGAAGATTGAACTCGCCACAGTAATAAAAATCACCTAGATTTTCTTTGCCACATGACAAAGCGCCTTACAGAAAACTACATATGTGACAATCACACTCATGAAATAAGTAATGGTCTGCTAGCATAGCTTGTTAACCATTACCTAATGACGAGGCGCCCCAAATGGCTATTTATTAAGCTTAGCTTAATCCAACACAAAGCTACATTGTTGGCAACTACTGAAGTTTAAACTCAGATGTAAATATCCTGTTTGATTAGCTAAACAGTTTCGTGCTCAAAATTAATAATCAATAGGATCTATTCGAAAGAAGAACTTGAATATATTTTTACTCGTCATCGTTTATGCGGCAAAAGAATTCCCTTTTGTTATCATTTCAAGCAATATGACAAATCCATTAGGACGCAAAGGATTATTGGCAGTGAAAAAGAATGAGAAGTCTGGTGAGAAGTAATGAAATGAAAAGAACAGGATTCACGAAAACAGAAGATGGCAATTGACGTTGCATTTAACCTTTTGAAGATTGCTGGTGGCAGGGAAGTAAAAAAAGAAAAAAAAACGGAAGAAAGTCCAACAGCCGTGAGGTGAAAGAAACGAAATTGTTAGAATAGAACTTACGGCTACACTTTTACACAGTAAAATGATGAGACCTAATTGCCAATTTAGTACTGCGCTTAATTTCATGCAATTGAGGTACAAAGAAGGAAAGCTCATTAGAACAATTTCGGCATTCCTTTTTTTCGGATAAAGAATAATTTCCAAAGATATTTGCTTCTTCGACCTAAAGTAATTTATTTATTGCTTTTATCTGACATATTTTTACGTTTATTTCTTTATTTTCTTAAAATCTTGTTTAGGTTGAGCAAAGGTAGTAAGCGGGGGAGGGTAATTACATTCTTGGTTGTATTTTTAATTTTTTTTATGTCTTATTTGATACTACCTTAAAAGCCGCCCTATCGGGAGGCATTTAATCTAGCTCCTTTGGATGACTCTTGATTGGGCCTTTGGCTTGTTCAGGAGTTTGAGAGTCCCTAAATCTTTGCATATTCTCAGTATTGGAAGCTCTCCTGACTGCCGTTTGATTTAGGTTTAAATTTGCATGAGACTTTCTTTTCCTTGGTGCAGCCTTGGCTCTTTTGATTGCAATCTGGTCCTCTGTTGGTAAAGATTTCTTTTTGCGAGACATACTCCTGACGTATGCGATAGGCAACAATAAACTACAGAAGAACTCAAAATTGATCGCTACATTTAAGTATTGCTTTAATATTAAAGTTTACATTTCAACGATTATATTTCAAGTTCAACGATAATTCTTCTGCAGCCACTTAATTTAAAGACAATTTGATGTACATAGATCTTTACTTTCTGTACAAACGATTATTTTTATTTCAAGGGTGACTTTCGCTGGATTGCGCAATTAATTTCAATTATTTCCAAATTTATTATAAGTTATAAAAATTGTTATCATACAAATAAATCTCGTAAAATTCGGCGAAAACAATCGCAGTAATGAAAACTTGAGAATCGAAAATTTCATGATTGTGCATTCGGATCCGACTCTGAATGTTTTAATTTGCTGACGGATTCGGCCTGATTCCAAAACGGTATGATATGTTGGGGCTACGGCCTGTAGAAGTAAAGTGGGAAAAGTGTGACACACTGACATTGGCATTTATTTACATAGAAGAGAAGTATTTCACTTACATGTCAAAATCTCATATGCCTAGCATTTTTATAGAGAGCTGCTCAGCTCTTGCTTAGTAAACTTTGCCACTATGCTCCCCCACGTCATAGACAAAGGAAAATATACGAAGAGGGCGTTGAAAAATTCCTGAAAATAAACTTGATTGATATTTAGTCATTTGATCAAATTTTTGGCCATTAAAAAGGGGTTAAAACTTTTCAACATCCCTTCGTACAAGGAGCACTCCAAAAGTAATGCCGCCTATTAAGTTCCATCATAATTACTATGATAAAAGAAACAGATAGATAGAGGAAGTTTTTAGCATTTAAAGAAATATTTGTCACCAATGTGCTTCTCATTAGGTAGTTTGAAAGTTGTATAGAGACGCCAGCGTCTAACTGGGCTCATATCCACTATTTTTTTCCATAAATATTCAGTAAGCATAGATTCAGTATTTTTAATACAATGTCCACTTTTATATTTACATATGCTCTCTTCCTGGTATGTTGTGTTTTTGCTCGAATAGTCTAGTCGAACAAAAACACAACGCACATGGCCTGACGACTGCGTTTAGCATTAAACAGACATGGTGTGTTTAATGCTTGTGGCCTTGTGTCAGGACTAAGCTCAAAAATACCTACGCTTCAGAATGAAATAAAATCGTGTGAATCGATCAAATTTTTCTTTTCTTTTTTTATCGCTTTTCTTCTTTTAATCTGATTCAGATCAAGTAGTATCGATCTTCGATCAGCCCGAATACATATCCGAGCTCAATCAATCGTTAGGTAAATTGTGGCTATTCAAGTTCTTCTCGGTATTGTCATTTCAAACGTTTGCAGCAGACAGTGAAATTTCCGATGGACATTTATTCTTAATAGAAACAAAATATTTCTTTTCTATTATTATTCTTAAGTGAAAGTTAATTTTACTCTTTCTCATTAAAATTAATATTAATTAATATCGATAAATTTGTTTTTTGTTGTCTTTCAGACAAGATTAAAATCGAAAATAATTCCGATAAACAGAGTCATTACTAAAAACAAATAGTTGACGAAGATCGACGAAATATGATTGATTTTTGTTAAATGAACGGCTCATTTTATATACGAATCGATGCTGAAAACTTTTCGGCCCGACCCAGTTCCACAAATCTGACTAAATGATTCAGAATTTGGTAATGGGGAAGAGACTCCTTAGCCACGCTAAGAATTTTTCCGTATCCGTACATGTATAAATCAATATATTTTGTACGCTATAAAAATAAATGAATTATGAAAATCATTGTCGTATGCTTAGCTTAGAAAATGAATTTAGATTCAATTTGTTAATAAGTGAATATATATATATATATATATATATATATATATATATATATATATATATATATATATAATTGTATGATCAATAAATTTCTAAAAATTGCAAATAGCTTTGGCATACGTACTTTTAGACGATCAATACTGGAACAAGAAAACAAGCTTAGGGTTAAGATTACGTTGTTTACTATCAGTGATTGATTGGTTGATTGATTGATTGATTTTAGTTTGTTTCAATCTATCTATCTATCTATCTATCTATCTATCTATCCCATTCTGTTTATCTATCTATCTATCTATCTATCTATCTATCTATCTATCTATCTATCTATCTATCTATCTATCTATCTATCTATCTATCTATCTCAGTCTGTTCAGGATCAGTCTGCTCATATCTATCTATTGATTTCAGTATCTTCATACCTATCTATCTATCTATCTATCTATCTATCTATATATATATATATATATATATATATATATATATATATATATATATATTTAATTAGAAAACAGACAATCTTAAGGGTCATGGATTATATTTTATTTTCCTAGGAAGGAGGTTTTTCCTGGTTCCTGGGGAAATAAAATATAATCAGTGGACCCTTAAGGTTGTCTGTTTTTTAATTAAATTAATATTTGTTCTGGTTTGACATTGATCTCTCCGGATTACATCCTCCTTGGGATTATCCATACGGATTAATAAACTTTTCATTACCTACCTACCTACCTACCTACCTACATATATATATATATATATATATATATATATATATATATATATATATATATATATATATATATATATAGTCATTTCATATCTATCTACATATCATTTTCAGTCTGTTCATTATCTATCTATAGATAGATTTCAGTCTGTTCATATCTATCTATCTATCCATATATATATATATATATATATATATATATATATAATCGATTTCACTCTGTTCATATCTTTCTGTCTATA
>OZ010597.1:2383559-2403559 GCA_963932145.1 Acanthosepion lycidas
TCAGAACATGTCCGCCTGTGGTTAGTTCGCACGATCGTTACGCCTTGTCAGTACCTCATAAATACTAGACTATTCCTTTTTGATTGCGTCGAAAGACAAGGCATATCAGACACTCGGTTTCAGTGAAAGAAAGAAAGAAAAAAAGAAAGAAGTGTTTAATGTCTCCTGCTAATACCTCATAAATAATGAACTATTCTGTTTTGATCGCGTGAGAAGAGAAAGGACATCAAATACGCTACTTCAGTGAGAAAATGAAAGAAAGAAGGGAAGATACAAGTTTTTCACATTGTTTCAGTGAAATGAGAAAAATTGTCAGTTTCAATTTTTTTTTATTTGCACCCCCTTACTTCTTAAAATAATGACCAGCTTTCATATTTAGGATTGTTATTGTAATATTTTGTTGTTAAGCTCAAATATTTAACGATGTAATAGGGAAATTTCTATGGATATTTTATTGACGTAGAACACGACATGAGCTTTATTTAATCATTAATTAAGATTAATCAGAAATTTCAAGTAGGAAAACCGTGAAATTTTCACGTACGTATGAAGAGACTGTGATAGATATAAAAATGTTAGCTATATAGATAGATAGATAGATAGATAGATATGAACAAACTGAGATAGATAGATAGATAGATAGATAGATAGATAGATAGATAGATAGATAGATAGATAACGTGTTAAATGGCAGCCGATGTCCAAAACGACCTCAAGATGTTTTGATTAGTTTGTTTTGGTTAGTCTTACTCTTATGTCCATCGTCTTTTCATGTTGAATTAAATATAGTCTAATGTTAATTATGTTTTATGAATATGTCCTGAAGATGGTCTACTAGACCGAAACGTCATACGTTGAAATTATATTAGCATTAAAACAGCATAATTGCATATTAGGATTTTTGTTTATTTTTCCGTATATTTTTCTTCATATATATATATATATATATATACAGAGAGAGAGAGAGAGAGAGAGGTAGGACTGGAGCGTGTTGCATTATCTATAAATATTGATTTGATCAAAACAAAAGTTATCGAAACCTGTGACGTTCATACATGCGTGACGTCAGCAGATCGCGTTTATCCAGAACCCACCCGCCTTTTTGCTGCTTTACGATTGCACACTATCAACCTTGTGAGAAAGAAATAGAAAATTGTATTTTCCGACTTCTTTTTTTCCTTTTTTTTTTTGGTTTGTTTTTCGCTCATAGAAATGCAAAAGGTTTTGAATTCGTTTTTTGATAAGGCAGACACAGTTCATTCGAATTTTGCTTGTTTGAGGAGGAGGCGGGGGAGGAGGAGGAGGAAGAAGAGGAGGAGGAGTAAAAACGCGTTTGTGACGTAAATGCAAGCCGTATAAGATCGGAATGAAATTTTATGATAGCAGTCATAAGATATATCCAAATAGGACAGAAGATGAATCGTCGGTCTTTTTTTTCTCCTCCTTTAAACGAAAAAAAAAGAAAAGAAAATGAAATTGAAGTGTAAAACATTTATAACATGAATTGTTGGCCATCTTCTATTTGTTAGTTGCGCTTGTATTCATTTCAAATCAATGAAAACAACTTTGTTGCCATTCCATCTGCAGAATCAACAAATAAATCACTTTTGAATTAAAAACATTAAAATGACTCTTCAATAGAAATGAATCAAGTGACTTGAGAGTAACTCAAGACAGAGTAATCGTATACAGAAACCAATGTGTATTTTTTGGTTTTGCTCGTTTTTTGTTTTTTTTTTCAGTTAAAATAAACACATAAAAGAAATTAAGTAAAGCCTGTATTTATTAGAAATGTATTTAATTCAATTATACTTTGGGAACATTATTTAGAAAAACAGCAACATTCCATAAAGGTTTCCTGAATTTTGTAATCTGACACATTAAGTTTAATCTCACCCAATTCTTTTCTTTTTAAATCTGAAAATGCTTATTTCTTTTTTAATATTCATGATGAAGCCTTTTTATATTGCAACCGATTTGGGATTGATTTATTGATCTTTTAAACATGTTTCTATATCTGTTTAAAAAATATTTTAAAAATTTAGTTTTCCTTATTTCAAATAAGTTGAACGCATATTATTTGAAAAAAAGTATATCGATTAACTGATTCTTTTTCTAGGACTTATCGATCCATTGCAGGTTATTTAAAACCAGAAAATATTTTTAGATTGTAAGAATTTATTTTTGGAGATGATAATAGCTTAGTGATAAATTCGTACTAATTAACCTTTAATTGGAAGTAGAAGAAGTATTTGCGTGCAAATAAATCTAACGAATCCAACAGGAATTGGAACTCTGTTCTCCGATTAACAATTCCGAGCAATTATCTATCACACCAACCGCAAATCCAAGCATACAGCACCTGATTTTCTGAAGCGGTCACCCATCTAAGTACTGGCCAGGATCGACGTTGCTTAACTGTGGTGATCTTACAGGAAACCGTGTTTTTAAGCTGAAAGAAAGAAAGAGCATTTTATGCAACTAATTACAAACAATAAAGCATGAATATAGTCGAATCCGATTAAAAAGGCTGGGTTTTGTAAACAATAAACGCGATAAAAATCTGACTCGGACAAGGCAAGAGTATAAAGTCGATATGCCTAAGACGTCAACATTTATGGCTTAAGCGTCTTTTGTGTCGTTTTAACTTTTGATGTAAACTCTAGTAGACGGTTTTTGTTTTTTGTATATAACATTCTTTTTTAAACGAAAACATCACGCTTTTATGTATTTTCATTGATTTTCTCGTTATTATTCCGACACATATTATATATATATATATATATATATATATATATATATATATATATATATATATATATATATATATATATATATATATATATAGATAGATAGATAGATAGATCCAAGTATTGGATTGGTGTATACGGAATAAATTCCAATAACCAAACATACTATTCTTAAAAGAGTGCTCAATACAGAGTAGGGCAAATATAATTTATTCGAAAATTATAACATAAATATGTTATAAAATCACTACAAAAATAGCCATTCTGTTTCAACATTTCTGGTGTTTTTTCACACACCAGAAAAAGTGTTGAAACAAAATGGCTATTTTTGTAGTGATTTTATAACATATTTATGTTATAATTTTCGAATAAATTATATATACATATATGAAATGGACAAAGTCAGAAAATTATTTTAAGACATTTTTATGTTTATACATTCTTTTTATATATAAAATATTTAAGTAAATGCTCTATTTTATAATAAAAAACATTTACCAGCCTGAATGTCCGAGAAATTTTCATAGAAAATTTTTGTCCTCCGACAGGAATCGAACTTGTATCCTATACGTATTCGTCATATAACCGCCTGACGTGCCTTAACCGTTTCTGCCACAGAGGAGCGTTAGGTAAGCAAAGTCGATTTTACTGACTTTAAACTTTAAAGGTCCATTCATATCTGCTCATGGCGTATCAAATGTAAACAAATGACGTCACACATTATGAAATGGACAAAGTTCGACAATTATTTTAAGATATTTTTATGTTTATACATTCTTTTTATAAAAATGTCTTAAAATAATTGTCGGACTTTGTTATCTAGCGTGATCAACAATCAGAACAAAGCCAGCACACTCAAACTCTCGGTCACGATGACTTATGACTTTGTGCTAGAACAGTCATCGATTGCCCCCCAAGGATTCCGTCTACCCAATTTCACTCACAAGGCTTACGTCAACTCAAAGGTGCCGCACGATGGAATCATCCCTTCAGACCAATAACATCAGGATGAAATCAACTCTGGTGAGATTCGAACTTGAATTTCGTGGTCAGAAAGCGAACGTTCTAATCACTCGCTTACTACAAAAAACACTAAACTAATTGTGTTTCTTTTTTCCTGGGTAAGAGATAAGTTGTTTAGCCATCATGATAGCATTTATAGTAAGAATCACTGAAAAACCCTTTGAATTATTCAGCTAGAAAGAGAACAGCCTAAAATTGTTTTATGCCAGAACCACTGTCTTCCCAAATGAGCAATGGTGAGAGGAAAAAGATCATTCAGGCCTTCAGTATATAATGGTCCATCCACTACGTGTAATTACCTTATAAATTATTTTGTTTATAAAGCTTGAATATTGCTATGCATTACTGTCCAGTTAGTATTATTAATATAGTATATAGATGTTCGACATTTTTAATTTCATCTTCAGGTCTCATTAAAAAGCTTCCTGAATATACAAAAAAAAAACTTCTTTTAAACTTTTTCTGTTAATTTTACGTCTGATTAACCCACCTGTCCCTTCATGAAATTGAACATGTCATATTTGTCTACAATAACGATATATTTGTTGCTGTCATATTTTCCGCAATCGTCAATGATGACATGCCTATGTCCCGGTTTATCGTGAAATGAAAAAATAACTCACCCACCCACACCCTTCTGACTTTTTCTATTTAGCGCAGATCTGACATTTAATTGTTTATACCCACAAGTTTATTTTTAATTCTGACCTTATGTTTTCCCCCACCCGCTTTAACATTCAGAAAAGAAGAACTTTTAAATTTTCTTAAAAGTCATTTAATCACTAGTTACTTACCATCGCCTGAAGAAGTACAATCAAAGTATTGAAACATGAAAGCTTTTTGCAGTGATTTCAACATGTTTTTATTGTAATCTCTTACAACAAAAATATAATAATATATTGATCTACTTTGTATTGAGCACTTTTTAAAAAGTAAATGCTACGAACAGTGAATTTTTATTCACTCTGTTCTTTTTCTCATTTGAATATATATATATATATATATATATATATATATATATATATATATATATATATATATATATAATTAATGACATTCATAAGCTAAGGAAATTATATATATATATATATATATATATATATATACACATGCATAAAGGGAAGAGGTATATATATATATATATATATATATATATATATATATATATATATATATATATATATATAAAGGGAAGAGGTTGTAGTCGTTTCGACCAGAGAAAAGTGTGTAATGTGGATTTAAAAAAATAAAATATTATGCTTTATTTTTCATAATTTTGCTACACGTGTTACCGGTCACGCGACCTTCATCAGGCAAAGCGTGGAGATTTCCACATATTCTTAAACATAATTTTTTTTTTCTTTCTGTTTTTCGATGTTAAATGTTCTCGATATGAGACATTCTCTTTCTTGTGTGTTAGTGACCCAAATTTCTTCCTTGAACTGGCAGTGAAAAGTTCTGCGTGACGGGTTATAAAACAATTGAGATCGGTCCGAAAAATGGTGAAGGAGTTATCGGCATTCTTATCTTTTAATGACCCCTGTGTGACCTTAGATCTATTTCCATGTTCTTGTTTTTTTGTCAGCATGCATGTATATATATTACTGTCTTATTACGGGGAATTAGTAAACAACAGAAGTCTTATATAGGTATAAGCCAACAACTGAACAACACAAAAGCAACATAAAATTACCAGACAACAGAAATCTTTTAATATCACAACACATCTTTAAATTTAACCAAGGTAAACCTTGTTCCGTCATCCATTTATTTAAACTCGCTAAGTATGTTATGTTTTAATTTTCTATGTTCTTCTTCCCTTCAATCTGCCCTGTGAGCATCAGATTTTCTTTGCCCTCTTTCCTCTCCTCATTATGTGCCCTAGTAATTTGAACTCTCTGTTCCTGAATGTTAATTATAAGTGTCCTTTCTGCATTCAATTTCTCTAATATCCTCAGCATCTTTCTGTAGAGCCATATAGCTTTTGCTTCAGGTCTCTTCTTCATCTTTGAGGAGATTGTCCTGCATTAACTGCCATCACATAACAGTTCTGCGCTCTCTTTTCTTTGTTGCTAACGAAATTTTCCTGTTTCTTAATACTTTGCTTAACTTCTGGAAGGCATCTTTCGCTATCCCAATGCGCCTTCGGATTTCGGTGTCGAATTTTCCGTTCTCTGTTGAAACGCTTCCCGGATATTTAAATTTTTTTACTTGTTTAATTTTGATTATGATATTTAACAAACAAATTATTTCAATCGTCTAACCAATTGCAAGTAAGTGCCTTACGGTACTGGACGATGGAAAATAAAAGTTCACCTTTTGACTGGATACAGAGAGCAAAACGTTTGGTGTATTTCAGATAAAAATTATATAGATTGGAATGTCAAATAATTGCTCGATTTTTAATTTTTTTAAAGCGGCCATTTTCTTAATTTTAAGAAATTTGGAAACAAGTTTATCGGTTTTAAAAATCTTTCAAAATTAAATTATAGATTTGTGATACGTTATTTTAGTAAAATTAGAAAATTTTAAAGTTAAATTAATTTGATTTGAAATAAGTATTACTTATAGTATAAAAAACCAATATACAAGCATTTCTTAATGATGGGTTCCTCTTTCTTTGATCTTTATTGATTTAACGTGAAAATTTCAAGGTCATGACAGTTCTTATGGATGGCCAGAAATGACATAAATTTGCGAAATCTAAGCGAACGCATTTTTTTTAGTTTTTAACTACCTAGTAATTTTTACAAATTAACATATTTTCCATAATTATTTAATATTTTGATTGACTTTTAGTTAGGTTTTAAGAAGCTTTATTAAATTTGCATTTCGTCTCTAGGTTTTTAATTTTATTAACTTAACAAAGAATTAATTAATTGAAGTCTAACCCAAACTAAAAGATATACATAAATAAAAATATTTAGTGAAATAGCAATTAAGAAAAGTAATTTTTTTTTTTTTTTTTTTTTTATATTTTGAAGGGATGATCTGGAAAGACGTTAATGAAACTGAACTGAATTAAAAGTGAAACAATTGTAGTGCATCAGACGTCACTTAAATCATTTGATCTTTTTAAGGATTATGACATGTATAGATTCCCATAGGTAGAAATTAGGAACGTGTTTTCACTAAAAATTATTTTAAAGGTTTTTCAAAAAATATTTAGGTACAAACGACTTTTCAAATTTTGATTTTTAAATATATTTTGCACTTAACGAACTCACCAAGCCGCCGTCTTGAAAGCAATGAAGAATTTTAAACGATTTTTGAACTATTATAAATTATTATAGTTAAAATTTTTAAAAAATGAAGACATTCCTGTAAAAAATTATTATTCATCGAAAAAAATATTTTGATTTAACTTATTTACAAAAGCAATTGAAAGCTTTTCTAATTAAATAATGTCATAGTTTTATTTCATTTTTTAATTTTATAATTCAAAGCAGATTTTCAATGAGACGGGTAACTGTTTTAAAAAAAAATTGATGATTTACTTTCTCCAAAGAATCCTGTTTCTCAAAATTTCATGAAATTAAGTGGGTAAAAAATATATATATATATATATATATATTTTAGAAAGATTTTCTAAATGAAAATTTTCAAAAATAATTTAATACATTTCTGAATACGTCCTGAAAGTTTCTTTAAAATTCGACAATTATTTGAATTTTGCAAGAATTTCCAAATCAATGTGTTTTTCACCGGAAAAATACGTAGAAAAAAATAACCTTTTATCTTTGGTCCACCGCTGACGTAAAAAACAAGATTTATAACCAAAAATTACTATGTGCTACAAAGGAGTAAAAAAAATTCCAAAAATAATAAAAAAAAATATTTTGGTCTTTCCTTTTAATAATAACATAAACATTTTGATGACAAAACTTTGTTTTTATTGAGTTTGCGGCCATTTTTATCATGCTAAGTACCTACATAAAAACAAACACTTAGTACACAATAAAGGTGTCATTTGTTTTTCCTCTGTTGTAAGTAACGACACGACTTTTGCACTTTATAACAATATCTGTCTTCTCAAAGCATAAAATTTTGAGGTCATGCAACCTGTCAGTATTTCTCCAGATAGCAGTCGCCACGTCATAAATATTATTTCTTTCCGAATCAAGAAACACATGAGCCTTAAAATCGAAATATTTTTTCTTCGCGTATTTCCGTAAAAATGACAATGAAAAATAGTTTTATCACATATTGACTAAAATATAAATATTCCCCAGTAACAAACTTTTCACAGGATCGATTTTCCAGAAAACTCGGTTAAGATCAAATTACCTACCAGTGGCATCTGAACCTATAACTAACATTTTATATCCACGACCAGGCTTTGCACAAATTGGATTTCTAATGTATTCACCCTGGATCAAATTCCTTACCAGTGACTTAGGAGCCAAGGAACAACACCAGCCTTTGTCTAAGATTGATTTTTTAGAAGACTCGACAAAAATCAATTTCCCTAGCCGTGGCCTGTGAGCCCAGTTTCACAAGGTATATTTTCCTGAATACTTGGCCATGATCAAATTAGTCTTCCAGTGGCCAGGGATCTCAGTTACAGAAAATCGAATTTTCGGAAGACTCGGCCCAAATCAAATCCCCTACCAGTGTCCTGTGAGCACAATTTCACAATGTATATTTTTCCTGAATACTTGACCATGATAAAATTACTCTACCAGTGGCCAGGAATCCCAGTTACACAAGTTCGATTTTTGGGAATACTCGGCCCAAATCAAATTCTCTACTAGTGGCCTATGAGACAAGTTTCACAAGGTATATTTTCCTGAATACTTGGCCATGATCAAATTACTCTACCAGTGACTAGGTATCCCAGTTCCCCAAAATCGATTTTCCGGAAAACTCGGCCAAAATCAAGTCCTCTACCTGTGCCCTGTGAGCCCAGAACTACGAACATTTTCTGTCTAATACCAGCCTTTGCACAAGATGTATTTCCCAGGGCAACAGATTCGCTATCACTTGTCTGAGAACTTCATTTATATTTTATCCGAGTTCGGCTTTATTACAACGTCAAGTTTAAAAGCCACCCTGCAATGAATAGATTCACCCTTATCTGTTCGTCACCACATGATGTTAACAAGCAGAACTTTCCCAAAGTAGCCATCGTCTGTCTGCCATTGTTGTAAACCACAGGATAAAATTTTGACTTTACTATTCTAATGGACGGAACAAGTCTGTATTCAATTGATTATTAATTTATGGTCAAGAATCCACTGGCATGAATTGTCAGTGCTCAAAGGTAGATGTTGCTAGTTACCCAACGTTGATCGGGAAATGTACAAAGTAAGATTTTGATTGTTTTGTACTAGAAATGGACTAATAAATCCGTAGCCAGACACGTAGTTATAATAAGATAATATGTTATTGGAAATATGGCAAGTTTTAAATTTCAAGGCGACAATTTAGAATGTATTGGTGTGTGTTATTCTAGACTTTATTAATTTTCCCAGGCAGGAATATTTGCCAAGAGATCAGACGTGACCTCGAATTGAACTGTTCAGAGCATATATTTTGATTCCATTTCTTATGTCAGGCGAATATGTTTGAGTTTTGGAGTAATGGCACCGAATGAAATGGGGTAAAATCAAAACATAGGATTTTCCCTTTTAAACCCGACTTTAAACAATGGGAAATTGAGTTATTTTGGCGTATAAACAATTTGATATGTGGGCGGAGAATTATGTATAAATTCAGCTCGATTTTGAGTATTGACGGAAGATGGTCTGGGACGACAGGGACAGACGAATCGTCAGACACACACGCAGTTGCAAAACCGCACGAGGAAGGGATCAATAATCACTAGAATTTCTGATTGAACCTTGCTGAACTCATAGATCGAGATTCCAAGACGCCGCCTTCTGACATTTTTTTGCTAATAGATGTCAAATATATTCGATTGGAAATTATTTTATTCACCTTCATTAAATCGCCTATATTTAACCCAAACCGGCATAATTATTTCTTCGATGAGAGCTTGACTTTATTTCCAGTCAACCCAGTCGTCAATAAGAAATTTACTATGGCTTTTTGGCACAAAAAGAAAGAAAGACAACTTTCTTTGTCAGTAAGAATCGTAACACTTAAAGAACCAACACTGGACCATCGACGACTTATACTGGTACTAATCCCTAAATCATTTTGGAAACTATATAAATCTCCTTATCCAATAGCCGTGCAAAGATTGAGATATCGGAACAAGCGAGATCTGAACTGAGTGGCTTCTCGTCGTCAGAACGCGTGACTTGACCAACGGGGCAGAGGAGAGACGTGTACGCGAAGAGAGGGGATAGTGTTATTATTAGCTGAATGCTGATCTGAAATCTTCATTGTATATTTCAGACATGTGATTAATATTCACTACTGAATGAAGTGAATTGACAAGGAACAAAAACAATAAATAGTTTTTGTTTAAAGTAAATGCTCTTATCATTATTAGGCTACAAACTTATTGATGAACCAGCGTGTTTCAATCTGAAATGTATTTCCATCTCTGCTCCCGCAATTACTCGCTTTTTCTTCAACTATCGTGACATGCTATTTATGAGATATATTGGCAATGAAGAACACTGGCAATTATAAGGTTCATGCCTACTCCAACGAAGTCTTCACCGGAATTCAATTTTTCTTACGTCATTTTTATTAATTTTTATCCTCACTTTCTCACAAGCTAACTCTTTCTTTCTTTCTTTCTTTCTTTCTTTCTTTCTTTCTTTTGTTTGTTTGCTTGTTTGTTTATTTGTTTATTTTTCTTTTCTTTCTACTTCCACTCTCAATCTCCCTCTCTCTTTCTTTTGTTTCATCAGTTTTTCTCTTTACCTCTCTCTGCCACCTCCCCCAGTTCCTTTTATTCCCACCACCTTTTCATAATATGTTACGTTTTCGTTTTCTTTTTCTTGCCTCTTTTTCATATCTACTTGGATAATTTTTATTATTATTGTTATCTGCTTGTGTCTCACTCTTTAGTTAAACACTCTCTAATTCACTCTCTTCTCTGTTTGCCTTTTTTAAAACTTCCCTTTTTCCTTTTTATATCATTGAATTATTCCCTCTCTTTCCTTCTTTTTACATTATAAACTGTCTTCCTTTTTCTTTCTTTCTTTCTTTCTTTCTTTCTTTCTTTCTTACCTTATCCTTTGTCTTCTTCCTTCATTCACTTTGCTCCCGCTTCTCCCCTTATCACACTTTTCTTTCTACGTCTCTCGCTTTCTCGGTCATAATGCGACTACATTAACCGACAAATTCGCGGTCGTTTGACCTTCAAATTATCGATCTGAACGCATTGGTATATTTTTGCAAGACACATTCAAACGTACGAAACGTCATAACGGGCAGAAGTACAAAGAAACTCGCGCGGTCGCACGAACACACAGACAAAAACAGTTGATAATTAACTCGCATCTTAACATTTGCAACAAGGTATTGACTAAGTAGAGATTAATCTGGGATAAGGCCAAATATATGGAGTGCTCATTGAAAATCGAAATCACATCAAAATAGCCTTTGTATTGTCTTCGTAAATTTCAACAGCAGAACGCTGTTAAGTGATCTGAACGCAAGTTTTACTACTTATTGATAGGAAGTTCGATCGTTGCTGGTTTTAATGGCCGTTATGGTTTCGCAAATTTAATGATTTTTGTTGGACAAAAATTTGCAGATGTCGCTCGTTGTTTGGTCTGAATTTCGGGGGCGAGGATTTATCATTATTTACATGAATTTATTTATATTTACTGGATGTTTAGTTTTAAGAATTGAGCTGCTAGAACCTTATGCATCGAAAAATAACCTCTGAGGAGTCCATCTCTCTCTCTTTCTCTCTCTCTCTCTCTCTCTCTCTGTGTATATATATATATATATATATATATATATATATATATATATATATATATATGTATTGGGACAGCAGATCATTATTCAAACATATACAATTAAATATAACAGACAGTGAATGTTTATTATGTCTGATCATGAGCCGTTCTAAGCTTCGCATTGTTGCTTTAATTTCGGAAGAAAATAGACAAAAACTTTCAGTTTTTATTTTTCACTATTGCCCTCATCTTTGTTGCCATATTCATGACAACGTTTTCGGCCATTGTACACTCCGGCCTTCTTCAGGTGGTTCGAATGTCGAATTGAATCCAGGTAGAGCGCAATATCCAGGACAGAACAAGAATATAATATAAAAAGCTCAAACACTAATATTCCATCGGTATATTTTATTACATTAGAATCGCAATCATGATCAAATTCATCAAACCTAGAAATTCAAAAAGCTTTTTGAATTTGTAGGTCTGACGTATTGGACCGTGATTACGATTCCAATGTAATAAATTATAACCATGAAATATTAGTGTTTGAGCCTTTTATATTATAATCCTCTCTCTCTCTCTCTCTCTCTCTCTCTCTCTCTATATATATATATATATATATATATATATATATATATATATATATATATGATAAAATATAGTTTTAAGGTATGCTATATTTATGGGTTAACGCGCTCAATATCATGGATAGAGTGTATGTAAATTTAAAAGATGACATTGAAGTCAAAACCAATGTCCTGACGATTACGTTTAGCATGAAACAAACTGTCACCTCTGGGTGCTGAGTTCAATATCCACTCATATATAAAATGTCGACATAAAAACACATTCAAACTTCCATAATATAGGTTTAAATTAAGTAGCTACCATATTTCCATAATATTCATTACCCTTTAACTTTTCAAATGTCGACAGTATAATTAATTCTAATTTCTATATTTTATTTACCCCTCTATGACCTCTTTACCCTCTATTAAGATTTATAAACTTTCCCCTCCTCTAAGATCTCCCCCAACTCTCTTTCCCTTAATCCATTTTATCCTTTAATCTATATATTTTAAATTTATTTTTAGTCCTCTTTTAACTCCTATTTTAAATTCATTTTTTTCTCGTCATATAACCCCAAATTAATATCATAAGGTTAATATTCGGCTTTAATTTCATAAAACTTCTTCCCTTTAAGCTAAATACCTTCCACCCTCCTCCGATCCCTGCCTTTCGTCTGACTGAAACACTGAAATGGATAAATCCTGTATTAGTTTTTTTGATAGGTTGATTTTTTAGCTTTCACAATTAAATTCTACTTCCTGAGCTCTATCTGTATAGACACGAACTCAGTCCACACCGGGGTTTATAAGACAGACGACAGATATCCCCATCTACCGAAATAGCTATTCCCCATATGAAGTAAATTTTGGATTTTATTGTTTATTTAATATATATATATATATATATATATATATATATATATATATAGTGTGTGTGTGTGGGGGGTGTTATTGAATAAATTACAAACAATATATCCGCTTATTTTTATCATAATCCTTTCATATTCACCCCTGATGATGATCTCAGAAATAGAAAGCACTTTGGAAATAAAAGTGACTTTCACTGTTACAGGGCATTTCTTGCCTCATTTGATTGTAATACACGGAAAAATATTTGTGAATATGAAAGGATTATCATAAAAATAAGCAGACATAATGTTTTGTAATTTATTCAATCAGACATGCGTAATAGAGAATTTGCCGCCTAAATACACAAATTCATATATATATATATATATATATATATATATATATATATATATATATATATATATATATATTTCTTTGTAAGAACGACTCTTTTTTAAAACATAAAATGACTGCAACACTTTCAGCATCTCTACTTGTTCTGGTCTGGTCTCTTCCACCCTGTTTGCTAAATAATGACTGACTACCTACACTGTGACGTCTTCGCACATAAATCGGTTTTCTTGTTTTTGTCCTATCATCTTAATTCGGTCCTCTCATCCATCAGACTGTCGACTAATTTCGCTTCCATCAAACAGCGAATCAAGGACAAAGACGAGTCCCGGCATATCCTGTTCGCCTTCTGCCAAACAACCAATCAAAACTCTTCATTTCGAACATATCATCTAATCTACTGACCTTATCCCGTTAAACATCTACATTTGCTTAAAAAATATCGTTACCGTCGGATGAGACAGACTGAAAATATGTTTGATTCATAATCAGCAAAAATACGTCCCTCAAACAGCATTCTAGTTTAGGTCACCAATGGCCAGAGGATGATAAATTGCGACCTTGTGTCAAGTCTTGTATCGAAAAGGTATAATGTGTGACATTTTTGCCAAGTGGAGTCACGGAGTTGAAATGTCATTAGCATTAACCCAGGATAGACTAGAAATCTTGTCAGCTTGCACGGGTAGGGTATAAAATATTTTAGTCCTTAGTGAAAGAATATTCAACTTCGACTTTATTCGACTGTGTCTATCATGATATTTAATAAGATTAGTTTATGACGCAAAGACACATTAGTAGGGCACTTAGTGAGACTCGAATTCAGTAAATTAACTCAAGGTTTTACAAGCTACAGCCCAGAAACTATGGAATATGTTACCATTCTGAAATATAAATTTTATATTCTTTTTCCTTTCAAATGAATACATTTAAAAATTACTTTTTCTGTCTCACAGAGTCCAACCGATCAGGCGTCCAATTCGATCTCGAGCTGCAGGCCAATGACAGAGCGAAAGGCGAAGAGCGAAAGTCAACTGAAATGTTAGAAATGTTTCCAGTATGAAAGATATTCAGCTTTAAAATATTTTGCCCGACACTTTCAACATTTACACAAAATTCTGATTGTTGGTTGCATAATAATTTGGAACGACAGTTTGGCTTTCGGCGAATGAAAATTTCTTCATTGTCATTCAGTCTTTATCTTTAATATTTAAAGAAGTGTATTAGCGTTTGTGATTTTATTCATAATGAAAAATACTATTTAATAATGTTTTAAATAATCAATTAAAATACAAATATTACTTTACATTTACCTGATCTCCTTCTATATGCATGAGGTATTTACTATGTAGTTCTTGCAAAAAGTGGCAATCCTTCTACACAAGCCTTGATTGTAATGATATATATATATATATATATATATATATATATATATATATATATATATATATATATATGTATATATATATGTATATATATATGTATAAGGCTCAAACACTAATATTCCATGGTTATAATTTATTACATTGGAATCGTAATCACGATCCAATTCATCAGATCTACGAATTCAAAAAGAAATCGGTAAATATAACTCCGGGCATAAAAATTAAATTTTAGTGAGTTTGTTTTTTTGATTACGATTCCAATGTAATAAATTATAACCATGGAATATTAGTGTTTGAGCCTTATATATATATATATATATATATATATATATATATATATATATATATATATATATATATATATATATTAAACCGACATTATATTCCTTCAAACATTATTATAGTCGATACTCGTGTTTGAAAGAGATATCTCTTCTTTTTTTTTTACTGTAAAGAGTGAATATGTATCATGGGCCTGCGTATTTCAGAAATGTTAATTGAACTCTCCGCCAGGAAACGAACCTGTGTCCTCCTCCGTATAAGTAACCAACATTTGGTCCAGTGTTTCCCTATAAAAAGAAAACAGAGCCTTGATATACTGTGACGCTTTTCATAGCTGTGTGGTAAAGAACAATTTTTTTTTTTACTTAAATTAGGTACCTCCACTAATTCGGTATAAATTTTCGATACCTAAGGTTAAATAATTAATTTTTAAAAATGCAAAAGCTTTTTTGAAAATTACATTTTAGCTTTAATTGAAATCTAAAGGATTAAATTTACTATTTCCAGTCAGTAAAATATTCTGGCGTATTTTTAATAAAAATGATATAGATCGGAATCTCAGCTTCTTGGCCAATTTCAGAAAATTTTCTTAAAAGCGACCATTTTCTTAATTTGAAGAAATTTGTATATATTGAATAGCTCTCTTATATTTCATTGAACACTGTTTTATTTACACTATAGGATTTAGCCGAGTGATCTGGAAAATCGATCTTGTGAAAAGTTTGTTACAGGGGAATATTTATATTTTAGTCAATATGTGACAAAACGATCTAAAAAAAAATTCTAGAAATTAAAATCCCAAAAAACGCTTTTATATCAGTTAAATGCAGGACACCTTGGATAATGTAAATAATCGATTTTTTCCTAATTTACACCAACTCCTCTAAAATCTGCTCTAAATCGTAAAATAAAAATAATAATTAGATAAGCTTTTAATTGCTTCTATAAGTAATATATATTAAGGACATTAAAGTCTAAAATAATTTGCGATAAATAATTAATTTTTACAAGAATTGTTTACATTTTTCTTTTTGTAATTATACATTATAAAGTTTCAAAAATGTTGTAAAAATCTTCTAAACACCGCAACAGAACGGTTATTAAATTAAGTGAAGATTATGAGCGAAAACTGAAAAGATTAATACAAATAATCACACCAAAGATTTTTACAATTATTAAAAATATTTTTGTATGCTTCTTTTCTTTGGTGTTTCAAAAGTGATATTATTAATAAATTTAATAATAAAATAACTGTCACGATAACAATAATAAAAAATAAAATAAAAAATATATTATAAAATATAAATTAATAATTATTAAATTACCATAATATTTCATAAATTATTAAGTTAACTCTATAATGTTATTTCATCAATTATTAAATTTTAGAATTAATTTTAGAAACTCAAATAGTATTTTTCAAATTCTTAATTTTTTTAATGAAGCATCTTCGAAAAGTAAATAAAAGTCAATAAATTATTCGATAATTGCTGAAAGTACGTTCATTTGTAAAAATTACTAGGTAGTTAAAAGACAAAAAAATGCATTCACTTAGATTTCGTAAATTTATGTCAATACTGGCCATCCATACTAGCTGTCATCACCTCGGAACTTATCGGTACGTCAATAAAGATCAAAGAAATACAGGACTCTTTGTTAAGAAATGTTTGTATATTGCTTTTTATGCTATAAGTAAGTAATATTTATTTCAGATTAGCTTTTAATTTTACTCAAATAACGTGTCACAAATATATATTCTGTTTTTGGAAGATTTTTAAAACAGATAATTTTGTTTTGTTTAGATATCCCACGCCGGCTGTACAACTCGGAGTTTCATGCACTAGACAATTATCAGGTATAAATGAACTTTTTGCCGTTACAGCGTTTAAATTTCTGGGTCTAGCGGCGTTAGCGTAGTTGCGTAATTTATTACTATTATAAAATATTTACAAGTCGTATAATCGACATTTAAATTTAGGTTCAAACTTGCACTTATAATTAAAAATTACAATTTAAATTTAAAAAGCAGAAAACACTGGTGGCTGTATACATAGCATATGATTCCTTCATAGCAGAAGGATTCATGCTAGGTTTCAAAGTGGGCTAACTCTTTTTTGCCTGGTGTAAAACATTTAAAATGTGATAAAGATAATAAAAACAACAGTTGGCAGCAATAATAAAACAATAATAATAGTAATAATAATAATAATAATAATAATAATAATAATAATAATAATAATATATATATATATATATATATATATATATATATATATATATATATATATATATATAAGTTACCTTGAGTTATCCATGAAATGAAGTCAACTTTTATGGTGAACTATCTGCAGGCAAGTGTCCCAGACACAAACCTTGAAAGCGCTTTAAAGATTGCATCAAAACCAATCACAAAGCTCTTGGGATATCAGTTGATATGTGGGAGCTGGAGGCTGAATGTTGACTTTCATGTGAAACGACAGTCCATCAAGTTTGTAACCGGTTTGAAAAGGACAAGGTAGAACATGCTAGGGTTAAGCGCAATCTTCGTGAAGGTAATCTTGAAGCGCTACCTTACAAAATGTATGTTTTTTTATGGTAATTTTGCTCTTTCAAAGGAAGGTCTTCAAAGTTACCTTAGGTCTCATCAGGCACGATCTATTGATAGAAACCAGAAACCAGTCCTTGTGTATTCTTGTACACTCTACCATAAAGTATGAAAGTCAGCTTATGGATTAACAAGACAAATGAAAACTCACCTTGCTGGTGCCTGTTGGGTTTAGGGATTTCCCTTTCAGGTGCAACATTTGTGCAAAGGCTTGTGAAAATAAGGCTGCTTTAAAGAGTCATCTGCGCTCTCATGATCGATGAGTTTGAAAATTATATAAAAAAAGAAATTTGTGGAGATGGTGACAATCACCATATATATATATATATATATATATATATATATATATATATAGAGAGAGAGAGAGAGAGAGAGAGACAGACAGACAGACAGAGACAGAAAGAGACAGAGAAAAGAGAGTGATAGAGTGAGAGAGAGGAAATCCAGTTGGTATATAATCCAAGTGAATCCTATTAATAAAATAAAATATTAAAACATATTCACGGGGAGAGCTCAATGTATTATTCAAGCAGAGCATATAAATTGTAAACAATAGGAATAATGATTATTCCATAATATTGATGATCATCATTTCACCTTATAAATTAAAACTAATTTACAAGGAATTTCAAATCCATAAAGTGAACAAGAAAAATCAAAATGGAACTGGCTTAAGACTAATTTTAAAAGCCAGGCAGATGCAAAGAAAGGAAAAACGGAAAGAAAGAAAGAATACAAGCAATAGTGAGAAGACAAGTAAGACAGAAGATGTGGGAGAGAATATATATATATATAGAGAGAGGGGGGGAGTAGTAAGTCTAGACATGGTAATGGTGTGAGGAGATACATGCAAACTGACCTGATTTCAATCAGTAAAAAAAGAGGTAATTTTCAATAATCTTATATTAACAAATTACCATCAATTCAAAATTGAGATATAATTATATATTTATATTAAGGAAAAAGAATTCCTGAAATTAATATAATAGAATATTAAAAGCTTAAAAAACATATTAAAAATCATAAAAAGATTTAATTATTTTCATTTTAGGAGATGTATCATTCAATGTTTTTCATTTTAAATCAAAAAGAACATATATTAACATATACTAAACTCTTACCATCTACAAGAAGATAAAACTTCAGAGAAGATTTGATATTTTATATAACAAACCAATAATAGAGTAAATGCAATTAAAAAAAGGAAAAATCTACACTTACTATTAGAAAAATAATGTAATGCGTAAACAAATAGAGTCAGGTTAATTAATAAAAGCAATATATAAATTATAATTAAGTAAATAAAAGTAATAATTAATTAAAAAAAACACACAAAGAAAATAAATAAATCGACTAGAATTCGAACTCGAACTTTCCGAGCCGCTATGAATGTAATGGATTCAAATTCCACTCGAAACCATTACACTCACTTGTGTGCTAATACTCTTGGGAAAGGTATGAATCCTCTTCTTCTCCCCTCAGCTATGAGTAAATAGATCGGGTTCTATAGCCTTGGATGGCAACTGGTCTACCGGAGAAAGTAATGTCATGTATCGAAAAGTACATGATCGCCTATGCGTGTTTCACGCATGGCACGTAACTGATTCCAACTACAGCCCGTCGTTCTGAAATAGACAACTTGATCGAACAATTTTCGGCTACACTGGTCACACTCGAGATGTCTTCCCCACACCGCAATCTATGATTCTCTTCATCTATGTTTACAATCTCACTCCCCCACTCCCCTACTAATAATAAAATATTGGCCTAGAGTTTTTATGCCGACCAAAATTTTAAATTTAAGTTCATAAAAATTTAAGTTCATAAAAGTTTCGCACAGCGAGGATTCAGACAGAGATTGGATGTTTGCTATTAATATGATCGCCACCAGAAAATTCACCGTCTACAAAAACATCTGTTGGTGAATAATTCCCATTTCTCTGTATATTTCTCACTCCGTTGAAGAATCACACAGGCGTGCCCCAAAATTTCCGAACTTAAAACCTTTCTTTCCGTGCTTCATTTCTATCATATGGTTAATAATTAATATTTAATAAATATTTTGGAAATGATTATATTGGTAATCACACAATCAGTACAAAAAATATTTATTAAATATTAATCATTAACCATATGACAGAAATGAAGCACGGAAAGAAAGGTCTTAAGTTCGGAGCGAGAAATAAACAGAGAAATGGAAATTACTTACCGATAGATGTTTTTGTAATATATATATATATATATATATATATATATATATATATATATATATATATATATATAATATTAGTGGTAAATATACACATACATATGTAAAATATATAAATATATATACATACATGCACACACATACATATATA
>OZ010597.1:2413559-2437784 GCA_963932145.1 Acanthosepion lycidas
GACACAAGGACGTGTATTTGACAAGGTAGGCGTTGAGACATAATTTCTAATGCATATTTGTTGACTTTATCTAAACCTTTAATGGACAATAAGCAAGAAAAAGAAAATAGTTTGTGTTGCGGATGTAAACAGAGAAACACTTAAGAACTTTAGTTGAAGACGTGAAAGCAAATCAAAATTAATTAAATACCATAAATAAAAAATCTGTAAGTTGGTCAAAGAAGTACATGAAAATTGATTTCTCAACAGTAATTTCAGTGATGAAGAAAGAGCGATATCGGATGGACCTGATTGCTGGGCTGAAGAGGATAGGCCATTAGGGCTGAAAGGTAGATTTCTGAAGAGTGTAGTAATTAAGGCTGAAGGGTACAGGTAATTAGAGGTGAAGGAGGGCTGAAGTGTGCAGGTAATCGGAACTGAAGGGAACATGTAATTATGGTTGAAGAGTGTAGGTAATTAAGGATGAAGAGTGCAGTTAATTAGGGCTGAAAGGTTCAGATAATTAAGGCTGAAAGGTATAGGTCATATACTTGAAGGTCATTACCATGGGGATTTAAATAAAAGAATATATTCATTCAGAACAATATTCCTCTACATTCTGGAAGGCTGATAATTGGCCAACTTGTCAAAAAGAGGTTTCAAAGACATCAAATTCATCTCCTCACTTTTCAGACTTGACAGCAGGGTCAAAATCGTGTACGCTGCCTTGTGAGGGCGGTAACTTATTTTCCACTATGCAACCTCTTTCCCCTCAGACGCAACGTTGCAAGCCTGTCGACATTCTATCGCTATTTCCATGGCAAATGTTCAGATGATTTCCACTTTTCAGTAGAGTTTCTTTCCTTTTGTTTTTTCTTAATTTATGTTTTTCTTTCTTTATCTCTTACTTTCTTGATCGATTTCTTTACTCTTTCATTCTATCTTTCTTTCTAAGTCTGTTCATGTCTAATTATATTTTCTTCTCTCTCTCTCTCTTTCTTTATTTCTCACTCTCAAAATCTCATAACCTTTATCCATCTCTCTTTCTGTCTGTCTCCCTCTTCCACTCTGTTTTTCGCCTTGTCTTTTTAAACGGCAAGATTGAATAGTTTTTGATATATCCCGAAAAGAGATATATTTGTTCGAAGTAGCAAAGTGATTTTGGACTATTGTAACCCGGTAGGACAATCTAGCAGGTAACCGTAATGGACTGGTCCTCATCGTAGTGGTAGGCAATAGGCGTAGGCAATAGGCATCATCCTGTACCTCCACATCAGTCTGTATTTATGGCTGACACCAGCCAATCATATTACTGTGAGGAGGAACTCAGCTGTATGCATATTCATTGCATCAGTTTTCAATCACAAATAAAAGCTAATACTAATTATTGATACATCTATGTCATCTTAACTTTATTCTTGACGCAGAACAATCGTTCATCTTGTCTGGGTTATCAATATTTTTGGCTAGAATTGCCACATAGCTCCAGTTGGTTTTGCCACTCTCGACAGGATTTGTGTATTTCTTTCCTCCTTTTTCACGAGGAGCAGACGGGGGTTAAACGATTTGTGCATTAATTATGGGACAAATCCTCGCACATTAGAAACGAGATATGAAATTAACAGTTATGAAATGTCAACTCTTCTGTGACATAATCATGTCATTTTGTAAATATCCACTCAATTATTTTAAATATCTCTCTTTCTTAGCGAAATGCTCCAATTTACGTTTGTTAATGATTTATTTGTGTCCTGAATTGTTATGGGAAAACGTTTCGGATAGTTTGAATTAGTCTTAAGTTAATCGAGTAAAATTCTATTGAGACCGTAACTAATTTGTCAGTTAATTGAGAACAAGAAATATAAAACGGAAAAAGACGCAAATGGGTAATTAATTTCCGAAAGAAATTTGTCACAAAATGAATAAATAAGAGAGAAAAAAATTGAATGGAAGGAAAGAAGAAAATAGAAATAAGAAAAAGTGAAAGAAGAATAGTCAAAAAAAAAAAAAAGAAGAGAAGAAATGCAAGAAAAAAAAAGAGAAAAAAGTCGAGGAATAAAAACAAAGAAAAACAATCAAAGAAGAAACAGAAAAGAGAAGAAAGAAAGAAAGAAAGAAAGAAAGAAAGAAAGAAAGAAAGAAAGAAGAAATTAAAAAAAAAGGAATTGGAAAAGAAAAAGAGGAGAAAAAGATTGAAAGAGGAGAAGAAAAAGAACAAAGGACAGGAAGAGAAGGAAAGGAAAACAAGAAGAAAAACTAAAGTGGAAAAGAAAAGAAAATACTAAAAATAAAATTTGTCTTTGTAAGGACGACAAAGTTATACAGGCAACATAAATGTGAAATATATGCTTTATATTCTGAAACAAGTTTTAGAAGTCATGCATTTATTTACTGTGCGAGCAGTTTTATTTCTTCATGTGATACGTACGGCATACATAAAAAACATTTCAAAATTGATCTTTGCTAAGAAACTGCCATTCACCAATGTAAATCTTCCTTTTCAAAATGCTATACAAATCGAGTTATGGTCGCGGGCAAAAAAGCAACCAATACATGAAAGGAGTCCGTTTAGAAACAATTAAGATATTCATGGGCTTTTTATGAATATTATGGAGCGTTTTAGGGCATAAATTATTCTTTATATTCTTTCTGAAAGCATTTAGCTGCTTCTTGAACAATTGCTTCATGTGTGTCTTCAAAAATCAATGTTTTTATGAGTTGTTATTTTCAAACCATCTCGAACTCACTATAGGTGCACCATTTCACAAACCATATTCTTTCATCCCAAAACATTATGCACCCTCCAATCTGTTAACATATTTCAGACTGTGAAGGTAATTTGCACCAGGAGAAATCCAGAATTTGATACGACAATCTGGCTTATCTTTTCTAAAATGAACAACTGAAAAATTGGTCTTCAGATATTTTATTGCCCTATTATTTAATTTTTCTTCTGGCGATCTTTTCAAGGACCCCTTGCAATCAGTTCCACAGTTTACGATTTACGACCCGTGATATTTGTGCTTTCTGATACTTCTACGTTTTCACTACACCTAAACTCTTCAGAGCTTGACAAAGACGTATTCTCCGTTGATACTTGACAAAGATCGGGGATATAAAGTTTTCAAACTGACCTTATTGTACCTACGCCGTAGTTATCCAGGATATTCAACGAATATTTTCACAGTTCGATGCTTAAAATCCCTAGTGTTGTTTTACAATTTGCAAGTTCCGTAGTCATGAAACGTTTGTCTTTATCCGTCAAATCAGCTTTTTCGACTATTTTAAAGTTTAAAACTTGTAGCTTGGCTATTGAGATTTCAAAGTTCAGGCCAATTCTTACAAACGTCTACCGTTTGTTTGACACCTACACAAAACGAAAAACATTGTTTACACCTCCACAAATCGAACCAGCATTGTTTACACCTCCACAAATCGAACCAGCATTGTTTACACCTCCATAAATCGAACCAGCATTGTTTACACCTCCACAAATCGAACCAGCATTGTTTACACCTCCATAAATCGAACCAGCATTGTTTACACCTCCACAAATCGAACCAGCATTGTTTACACCTCCATAAATCGAACCAGCATTGTTTACACCTCCACAAATCGAACTAACACTATTTACATCTCTACAAAACGAACCTCCATTGATCGACAATGCACAAATGAATGTTGCCTCATTCATCAAAAAACAGAAACAAAAAATGTTACATTCCGATAATTATTTATTTAATTATATTGATAAAATATGAAAAATGGTTAATAATTATACGCAGTAAACTGACTCTGGTGGTTTTGAGCGAAAATTATGTGACAATGAATCTTGTCAATACTCCATCAATTTTTGCATTCAGGCTGTTTTCAGTAACTGTCGTCTAGACAGTCTCGACTTTCTCCCTGATTTTCAGTTTAACTAACTTTCTTCCTAAGTTCTGTTCTCAGTGCTCCGATAGCAACTGGCACGACTGTTACTTGCGTATTCCCTAACTTCCTCATCTCTCTAGCACGATCGTTTTATTTATCTGTCTTTCAAAATTACTCTCTGGTCAACCGGAATAAGGAAATGTTCTATTTGGCACATTGTATTCTTGTTTAACTCTACCAAACACAGTTTTTTACTTGGATTCTCAAATTCTCAAGGGATTTTTGTAGAGTTTCTTATCTTTAAATGTACCATTGGTGTGTATGGTGGAAAGGTTGTACAGTTTTCAGTCACCTTCCCCAATCTCGCTATTGATGCAATCATCCACAGGGTCGAATCATCTACATTCGCTTCGTATTCCATTGGTAAAGAGGAAGTGCTATTCGGACACAATCTTCCCAAAATCCGGTGACTTGTGAAATAATCTCACTATATGATACTTTACTGATCACTCTAGACGGGAAGATGTTCAAAGTGTAGTCACCCATTATCTATCCTACATATCTTCATAAATAGTACCTCTTACCTCTCCCTCCACTTCTTACGTCTATAAAACAAACTCATTCAGTGACCTGTGACACCTTGAGTGGCTCTTGGACCTTGTAGTGAGTGAATAATTAATAAAAAAAAATATAGGTAACACTGACCATAGCACATACACAGGGTCGAATCATACCAATGGAATATGAGTAAGGGAGAAGTATTATTCGGACAGCTTCTTTCCAAGAGCCGCTGATTTGTGGAACAGACGCCCGAAATGATGCTTTTTTTTCAATCATTTTGCCCCAAGCAAAGCAATAAAGCCACTAAGATCTTGCCGGCAATCTAGTACATTGCTTAACTTCGTAAAGTCTAGGTACGTTACATGGAGGTTAGTCAGAATAGTTGCTATGAAAGTATTTATAGAAAAGGCTTTCCCCAAACACTACAATTTGAATCCCTTCAAGTCTCGTGTCAACTGTCATCTACGCAATATGTCCTTATAATCTGCAGAGGCTCTCTCTTCTCTTACTTCCATACAACAATATCATTTTGTAATCCTCTTGAATATTCTAGTGGATGGACATTTAATACCCCACCCCGCCCAAACAAAAGGCTATGCTAATTTTTGTATTCTTCTGACCCAACATGCAGTATTCGTTGATTATGTTTATTTCCAAGAATTCTTCATTTGCTGCTTTCCTGTCTTTCATCTATCTTTACCTTTTATACTTAGGTGAAGGTACGCTTTTAAGAGTGACTTAATTTTTCTTTATAGGGTATGGTGTCACAGTATTATTAACAACATCGCTTGAAGAGAGCTCTGGCATTTGTTGTCACTTGATCGCCAATAAAAACAAGCCAATAGTGATAATGCGAAAATTCAATCAATCGTTTTAGTATTAATAATGTGAACATGATTCCAAAGTTAAGAAAACAAAATGAAAACACATATGATTAACGAAGTACTCGAAGTTGCTAAATGCGGCAATAAAACTTAAAAGATTGAGCGCAGAATAAAATAGCACTGATCATAATACCGGGGCTGCCGATTTCTATTTATAAAAGATCTAAAAAGTTGATGTGAATAACGATGATGGCGGCGATGATAGTAGCGGTGGATGTAGAAAGCTTAGGAATGATGGGAATGCCTCTCTATCTTAGCAGTTAGTGACTCTTTCAGGGCATTTAGGTATTAATGTCTTATTTGCTTGTTAGATAATGTTGTTCACTTTGAGAGAACTTTTGGCTTCTTAGCAGCTGAGGAGCGCGGTGGGGGGGCAAGAGGAGAGAAGAAGCCAAAGGTATGGCAAGTTGTTTGAGATTGGATTAACATCAGGTGTCTGTGTAGGTATCTTAAGTTTCGCCGCATTCAGTGGTTAAAGAAAATGGTGTTTGGGTGGGTAGCACTGAAAAAGAAAAACTTAGATAGGAATAGACTGGGATAGACTTTAACAGTCTTAGGTATCTAGGAACACAGACACGATTCTCTCTCTCTTTCTCTTCTCTATCTATCTATCTATCTATATATATATATATATATATATATATATATATATGTGTGTGTGTGTGTGTGTGTGTGTGTGTGTGTGAGTGTGTTGGAATAGATAGATATAAAAGCAATTAATGGATTTAAAAAACTATTAATAGATTGTGATATAAAAATATACAGATAGATAGACATAGAGAAACAGAGTGTGATAGAGAGAGAGAGAGAGAGGGAGAGAGAGCAGTAGTCTTGAACAAAGAGACATAGAAAGGCAGATATGGAAATAGAAAGAAAGAAAGAGATAAAATCGCAAGTAATAAGAAGATAAAGAAAGGAAAACTCAACGAAATATATATATATATATATATATATATATATATATATATATATATATATATATATATATATATATATAGAGAGAGAGAGAGAGAGAGAGAGAGAGAGGGAGAAATAGCAACTGACAGAAGATGATGAGAACAATTAACAGACCAGAAACTGAATGAGCCAATTATGGGCTTGTGAAGAGATCGAATTTAAATGTCGGAAATAATTTTTTAAAAAGGCACAGAAGAAAATAACAAAAAAAAAAAAATATTAACGAAATATTTTAAACTGTTAATCGACCGATATCGATTAATGCGATGGGGGATATAAAGTGATCATTACAATTCTTCGATCCATGAAAATATTCAAAAGAAAATTTAAGTAATGCAATGAAAAACAAATATTTTAATATTGGATAAAAGTGTAGTTAACTGTTTTTTAACACCCGAATATATATATATATATATATATATATATATATATATATATATATATATGTGTGTGTGTGTGTGTGCGTGTGTGTATGTGTGCGTGTGTGCGTGTGTGTGTATAAACTTGACACCCCAGAACATAAACGCTGATTTGAAAGAGCACAACATTTTTCTTTTACAAAAGAAATCCTTTTCTCCCCACATTGTTGGCACAAATATAACGAAACATTCGAAAAAATATATATATTAATTCAACAAGGGAACTTTGGAACACGATTAAAACTATTTAATAGTAAATAATTCACGGTTAAAATACATGATAAACAGTTCCAACAGTGTGTAAAAGCGAATAAATTCTCAATCCTGCCCCACCCCAGACAAATATAGAGAGCGAATTAAATGTTCTTTGTGCTTGCACAGATCCGTTTGATGTAGTTTAATATAACCTAATTATTTTATATTCAATGCGAAACAAAACGCCCATAATATATTCAAAAACAAAAAAAAAACAGTCCCTCCTGATAAACCCAATGAATCAAAAAGTCTATTGTCCTGCCTACTAATTCTATTAAATCTACATTCGAAAAGACATTGAAATTCGACATAAAAGTCGTTACTACTACATCCAAAACGATAAAAGATTTAGTCAATACTAAACAAAACAATAAGCTAAAACCTGAAAGAGGAGTTTACTTCATTGTTTGTAATAATTGTCATAAAATATACATAGGAGAAACCTCAATGAATCTAAATAAAAGATTATATGAACATATATATGAAATAGGGACATTTTACAAAATAATACGTCAAATGCAATGGTTGCCCAGCGTAACGAGACTGGCCACAACTTTGATATAAAAAAATGCTACTCTTATCAAAAGAGAAAATAATTCACTACAACGTAAATGTCCACACAATGCCTTAATCGTCAATTTGTGCCTTGGCTCTTCTTGGCAGATCTTCTAATTCCACAGTGGGGAATATCTATTTACAAAAATAATAGAAAGAAAAAAAATACTCTAAATGAAAAAAAAAAAAAAAAATTCCCAGCACACTTCTGCCGTGCGCATGTTCAGTCCTAGCAACATAACAAAATTAGTCAGATGAAGTCCTGAGGAGAGGGAGAGATGGATATGGACATGGGGAAACAGAGATCAACATGGTGACTGTCAGACCAATTCTGAAGATTGCATTGAAGTATGAAACTGACAGTCGTCGTGTATTTTTGATTACTATGTCCACACTGGTTAATACCCTTTCAGCTCCTCTTTTCTTCAATATTGACCACTTTTACCCTATTAACATAATAAAATTTAAACAATATATATATATATATATATATATATATATATATAAGAAAGGTGATATGATATGAAATCCGGTATTATTTAAAAAGTAATTTCTGGATTCCTCCTCAAGACAAAATAAGCACTAGTTCGACAAAAACAACCTAAAATGATATCATGTCAAAGGGGATACCCTCTAAGCGCGCATCACCCACCAATCATGCCTACAAAAGAAAACCAATGTCCGCCAATCGTATCTCACTATCAAACCCTAAAGTCAGCATATTCCACTCTCATAACCAAAATTCATGAAGATAGTTCATTCCTCGACATCAACAGAGATTCTATCCTAAACTGATGTCCTGAGCATTTCTATCTTCTTTTTTTTCTGCATAAGATGGTGGAATAACCGCTCATCCAACAGCAGCCAGTTAAACTGGACATGAAGCAAGCGACTACATTAAATCAACGAATATGTGGCAAAGACGTAGATGTCGGTGGCATAGCTCATGAAAGATGGAAACACGGTCGCTCTGTTTGGCATGAAAAAACACTTTGTCAAGTTCTGAAATTAAGGCAATCTACTCAGCGGACTTAACATTCATTCTATCTGTCATGGGGTCCACCTTTTTCTGATATAAATGGACTCGTCCTGCTGCCATAAAATAGCCACAGTCAGTCAGAGAGTCTGATAGTAGAGGAACAGGGTGGAGAAACAGAGTGGAAAGTACATAGACACTGTGATTGGGTTGACGTTAGAAGTCAGTTACAAGGACGCCCGACTCTAAGGAAGTTTACTTCGAGACTCTATATAGCGATCTTTGATTAATACTAACCGGCGTTCCTGGATTTTACTAACAGCATTACCTTTTGTATTTTTTGTAAATACATTTAATTTCTTAGTTTAAATACTTGCGTTTGTCATTTATTGGAGACCGATTTTTACGCGGAATCCACAACAACTTGGCGAACGAGGATTCGAAACTCACGCGGATAACCCACAACAACTTGGCGAACGAGGATTCGAAACTCAAGCGGATAACCCACAACAACTTGGCGAACGAGGATTCGAAACTCACGCGGATAACCCACAACAACTTGGCGAACGAGGATTCGAAACTCAAGCGGATAACCCACAACAACTTTGCGAACGAGGATTCGAAACTCACGCGGATAACCCACAACAACTTGGCGAACGAGGATTCGAAACTCACGCGGATAACCCACAACAACTTGGCGAACGAGGATTCGAAACTCACGCGGATAACCCACAACAACTTGGCGAACGAGGATTCGAAACTCACGCGGATAACCCACAACAACTTGGCGAACGAGGATTCGAAACTCACGCGGATAACCCACAACAACTTGGCGAACGAGGATTCGAAACTCACGCGGATAACCCACAACAACTTGGCGAACGAGGATTCGAAACTCACGCGGATAACCCACAACAACTTGGCGAGCGAGGATTCGAAACTCACGCGGATAACCCACAACAACTTGGCGAACGAGGATTCGAAACTCACGCGGATAACCCACAACAACTTGGCGAACGAGGATTCGAAACTCACGCGGATAACCCACAACAACTTGGCGAGCGAGGATTCGAAACTCACGCGGATAACCCACAACAACTTGGCGAACGAGGATTCGAAACTCACGCGGATAACCCACAACAACTTGGCGAACGAGGATTCGAAACTCACGCGGATAACCCACAACCCTATCCCTTCTCAAAGAAAAAAGAACTTCCCAGTCAAGTTTCATCTTCAAAAATTTAAATGCACTGTCAATCGTTATATTCTATCTTAATTACTTTTATGGCTCTCTCAATTTAATGGTGCTTTTTTCTCATATCCAATCAAACTCAGTAACTCCTTGCGTCTTAGTGGCTTTATTGCCTTGCTTTGGGCGGAATGATTAGCAAAATCCAACTGTTCAAATTACCGAGCTTGTGTTTATATCTTTTCTGATTGCAGTCATATCCTCGCCAAATACAACAGAATAAACTCGTAAATTAAATTGACAATAATTCTTGAGAGCAAATTGGAACAAAGCTTCTGACAATTACCCGCGATGTGTAGATTGCGTTAGTTCGGACGCGGCAGTGAATTCGCCAAATCTTTCCCAATTTCTAATGATATCAAGCATGGCTGTGTGCTGGCAGTTTTCATTAATTCGCGTGATACTGAAACAAGCTGCAGAAAAAATGAATGACAGGAACAACGTGTTTATAATGGCTGGACAAAACAACAAATTGTTCAACTTTTTCAGGTTCGTCTAAAGGACTTCACCGTAACTGGTTTGTGAGTCTTTATCGTTCACTTACAAGCGGCCCACTAGCAAGTAACGTTCTTTGCAAACGCCACAAAACTCTTCAGCATAAAGGTCGGCCTCTAAAAGACGGTATTTCTTCATTAAGCCTCCCCAAATAAAAAGTATCAGCCATTTTCCGCCTCCACCGAATCGGCCAAGCTTTAAATAATCCAAAACTTTACCTACCTAGGCTATGTAATATCCTCTGACACCAGAGTGGACATGGCCAATGACAAGCATGCTTTTTGTAGAGTACAGAAAATCACATCTGCAGCAACGTGAGCTAACAAACGAAATATACAAAAAGTAGGGGTTGATAAAAACCACTTTGCAGTTCACGCTTCTTTATTGTACTGAATACTGATGCCACATACGCGCCCTGCTCAAGTGTTTCTATCAGCGTTACCTCTGAGATAAACAAAAATTGGAATGATTACGGCAAAAGACTAAGCTGAGATTGTTTTGACGGGGCATGAGAAAGGAAAACTTTGGTCTATCAATAGCCTTCGTATAGGGGAAGAATACGAATAGGACGAAGAGGAACTCTACTGAAGAGACAGAAGTATCCTTCATCACGTGTGTATTCAAATACTGTCAATGGGGAAAGAGATGCAGTCGACAGGGTGACGTGGCGGCAGCAAATCTAGGAGTCAACCTCATTCACTGATTCAAGCTTCTGAAGAAGAGCAAAGAAATGGGCCCGTAAGGACGGAGGCTCCACTATCTAACAAAGTCTTACCCGCAGTCGTTGTGGGAAAACATGCCTCACCCGTATAGGCAACCTAAACCATTTGAAACTCTACAACAGTCTCGGGTGACACTCCCAAAGCATTTTTCGCGAAGCATAGCCCTGAATACACATACACACAGGTAGACACACAAACGCACAGGTACACAGTCACACACACATATATGCAAAACAGTTCCCCCTCCTGCGTCCATATACTATGTTTTATATTTTATGCACATTTTATTAAAGATGACTGACAAAGTGCTGTGATTAAGCTTTTCATTTCATTTTTCTTGTCTTCCTATAAGTGTTTTCTTTTCTGGACATGAAATGTTTAAAAACTGACCAAATGTTCTGCATTTCCGAGTCCTTTCTTCTATTCTTTTAGCCGTTATCAAGAATGATTTTTATTTTTAACTGAATCCATGAATTTTTATGACTGGATCTAGAGTTATAGGAATTTTTTTCCAAACACTGTCAGCGCATTTAAAAATTCCCAGCATGCTTTTTATTCTTAGTTACACTATTTATATTCGGGCTTCTTTATTATTTCTATATGACGTTGTGAACTTTCACCTTTTCATTTTAAAGAAGCACTTCAAGACTTTTCCTTTGCATATCCAAATAGCTAGCATCAAAGTGAAAAGACGGCTTAGGGGTGCGGATGGCGGTAACTGACCAAGCGAACGGAAAGCAATAACAAAATGAAAGTTGAGAAAATTATCTGGCAAACCAACTAAAACCACATGAAATTAATTATGTGGCAATGCAACAAATTGTTTAAAGTTAAGAAAATAGGTTAGAAAATTGAGAAAGAAAATAACTCTTATGTTTAGGTCATTTTTTTTTTTTTTAGCTTGTTTTGGTACACCGATATATAAATGCGTCATCCTGCATCAAATGTGAGAGGAATGTAAGTTTGTACGCGCAGAAGAATAGGGAAGAAAAGAAAAAATCTGGTGAGGTGAGAAATAAAGAAATTACTGTGGAGTAAAGTTTGAAAGAATAAAAAGTTGCTAAAAAGAAAAAGCAAGGAAATCATGCAGAAGAAAAAAAGAGAGAAAAAAAGAGAAATATGACTGAAATAAAAGAGAGAAAGAAATGGAAAAATTATGAAAAAAGGAAAAAGAGAAAAAAAGTGTGAGAGACAAAAGAGAAAAATTGAAAAGAAAGAGACAAGAAGAAAAACTAAGAATACACACACACACACACACACATATATATAATTTTATATGCGCAGTACTTACTGAAAAGTGCGGAATATCAGTGATAGAGCTAATATATTTAGTGGTATGGATATGATTTTGTGACACTGGGTTTCACGCATTTGCGATCATCAGACAAAAAATTGAATCCATTTCGGCTTGTTTTTTTTTATCATCTTGGTGGTGGGAGGGGAAAATTCTCCTCTGTGTCCGTTTGGGATGGCACTCGCACACACACGGACATACATACAGGTGTATGCATTTTAGTAGTTGACACGCACGCACACACACACACACAGACACACATACATATAAACAATCCGAGATTAGTCGCAGATGCACATCCATACTTTCAAGCATACATACATACGCTATTTTAATTCTATTTCGGTATCGAGACTATGTAGCGATGTTCTTTCAACAAGAGGCTGGTTGGGGGTGTTCTTTACTCTTTTCAAATCAGCCGCCTGCGTCACCAGATAAACTTACACTTCCTCACATACACATACACACATGTAGACGCGCACATGCACTCCTACTGGTCTGGGCCTTTCATCACCACTTTGTTTAAGTGGGTTCTGTTTGTGGACATGGTGATGCTGATGAAGTTCTGTATTTTCAACTCTGACTGCTTGTGTATTATTGGCAACTAGCAGCATGGCCCGGCATTGCCCGTGCTTGATTCAAAAATCGTACGACTCATACAGCAATCGCTATCACTTAAAATATTTTTGCCCTTCCTTGCCTTTAAAGGAGTGCCTTTTGCCGTGATGATGTTGCTACATGCCTTACTTCTTGTCTCACGCTGCGATTTTTTTCTAAGCTCTATACTAAACATTAAATCTGTTACGAAAAAAGAACTAAACAAAATGACCAAAACGATCAGCTTTAAAAAAAGGACTCGTAACTGGAAAAACCGAATGGAAAAGGAATGTTAAAAACAAATACTTTTTCACGGCCAACCCAGTTCTGCGGATTCAGAATCAACGTTGAGTTTAAGCAAGTGAATGAGCCAATTGGAGTAAAGTGCCATGCAGATTTAAATTTTTCCCACTTGTGACGAATGCAGCTAGCGATTTTTTCCATGTTAGCATGCTAGTTAACATTTGTGTCAGTCAGCTGTTGGCTCTCACGCTGGCCAATAGAATTTTCCTGCCTATTCGTGGCAGCCGGCTATAGGCTCTCGCTCTGGCCAGTACAAAATGGCCGCAAACTACATGAAGACTGCCGTTGAAGCATGAAAAAATCGATTATTTCCACTATCGATGGGAGTTGGGAAATGCAAGGTGTTGGCCTTCCCACTAACTTGGAGTATGTGCATGTAAATTTTGGTGCAAAACCGTCGAAAATTGCGGCCGTGCATTCGTTACACACACACACACACACACACACACACACACACACACACACATCCTGCCTTATATAGATAGAGTTTGTGACTATGTTGATAGTGCTAATAATTGATATTATAATATATATATATATATATATATGTGTGTGTGTGTGTGTGTGTGTGTGTGTGTGTGTGTGTGTACTCTCTCGACTCTCCCGTTGAATTCGACGTATGAGGGTCAAGCAGATCGGTTCCCGGGAAACGGACAGCCCGAAAACAGCACATGTGATTTGATTATAGTGGTGAAGGTTTCGTACAGGACCATGCACACTTTTTGAAGGTCCGAATACAGAGACCTGCTGCAATACGTGCCACAGGGTCTCCAAACGATCCTCCGCAGTTTTTGAATTCAGAGTTGCCCTTCTCCTAGACCAGTTAACATCCAAGGCTATAGAACTCAGATAGATAGATAGATAGATAGATAGATAGATAGATAGATCCGAAATGGTATTGATAATCGAAGAGATAATGTTAAGCAACCTCTCGTATGTGTATGTGTGTGTGTGCATGTGCATGTGTGTTAATGAGTGGCGTAATATCAGCGTTGAATATATTTTGATAAACATTTTACTGGATTAAGTCTCTAAGATAAACGCTATGGTCTCAGATAACGAACGAAAAAATGTGAGGCGATAAAGAAAAAGAAATAGATTCATTAATAATAAATAAAATCGTCCAAGGACGAAAAACTTCATTTCGTGCCAAATTGTTTCCAGAACATTTCAGAAGGAAAAAAAAAAGAAGAAAAAGATATAAGCTATTTTAATAATAAGTCTTTTGGAAATGCAATTCTTGGTTTGCTGAAAATGAAATTCGCCGGCCGAAAAAAATATGTGAGAAATACACACACACACACACACACACACACACACACACACACACACACACACACACACACACACACACACACAGAGACGCACTCTCTCTCTCTCTCTCTCTCTCTCTCTCTGATTCTATTTCTCTTTCTGTAAAACACTCTCTCTCTCAGTCCCTCTCTCTCTCTCTCTCTCTCTCTCTTTCTCTCTCTCTGGTGTTTTTAATGCGTTCTTTTCATTTTTCTTCCTCCTTTCCTTTTAGTTCTTTTCCTGAATTCTTACCAATTTTTTTCTAGCGTCTATCATGCCTTCTTTTCATCATTTTCCTTTTCTCTTCCTTTTCCTTTTTCCTTTCATTTCTTTAATATCAGAGCTGGTAAATTTTATAATGATTTTACCCTTTTAAATTAAGTTTAGATCAAACCCATATCAGACACTGTATTGAATATAAAAAAAGGGCTTTTCAGCAACACAAGCGAAAAGAGGTATTCATTCCGTCTATGGGAGCATTAAGAGTCCGAACAGGTCAACGATGGTTTGGTTAGTTTCGATTAAGAAATGTTTCTCTCAAAGATTTCCCTCAATCTGGACAACCAAGTTCTGTCAATATTGACCGAACCTTAATGGAGGGAAGTTCTAAGCAAATCGACGAGAATTGACAAAAATATTCAATAAAAGCCAGTCTTTGATAGTAAGACACATTCATGAAGTCGGAAAAGTGTCTAAATTTGGTCTAAATTTGGTCAAAAGATCTCTTGTCATTTTCTTGGCTTAATCACAGAACTGCTCCATGTTCCTCATTGAAGAGTAGGTTTGCTAACTAACCATTTCCCGGTAAATTCCTGACCAGTGCTATAAGCTGATGCAATGAAAAAGGCAATGGTTAGTACCCCCAACCACGCAAAAAAATAAATATAATCCATACCTAAACCGGAACAACACCCCAAAATGTTCTGCTCTGTCTTTAAAGAAAAGGGTTTTGTATATCATAAAATGATAAACCAAAATAAAACAGCTATTGCGAAAACCTTTAAAGCATTGCAGTAAAAAAAAAAAAAATTAAAGGCATGTTGTTCTTAAATGATAATGCAAGACCAGATATTGTCCGAGTTACTCAGGAAAGGATTATGGGAGGAAATACAGAAGTTTTGCCTCATCCTCCTAATTTTGTTGACCTTGCTCCATCTGATTATCATTTTTTTCCAGGTCGTTGTAAACATTTTTAGAGGTAAAGCGTTTATCAATTGTGAAGAAATTAGAAGTTATTTTTGGCGTTTCTTTTCACGGAATTATTTCACCTTGAAAAATCAACTGTTTACCAAATAGATTGGATTATGTTATTGATAATGAGATCCGTTTAGGTGAAACCTGGGTAGGTTTGCCTGACTCGTTAGGATTTATTCTAATTTACCGCTCTACTTAGCGTATTGAGCACTCTACGTTTTAGTCTTTATACCGGCTTGTTTTTTTTTCTTTGGACTATGAACTTAAGACACTTGACGATTTGTTTCGCCTTTTTCTGATGATTTTAGCTCTCTTTTTACTTCCATTTTTTCCTTGGTTACTAATTTGCCCTCAGATGTCTACAACTTGAGGTTTTTCAAGCGAGTAATACTGTTAATATATATATATATATATATATATATATATATATATATATATATATATATATATATATATATATGTATGTATGTATATATCAACTGACTTCAGATTTCGTTGGTAACACAGAAAAGAATACTGAACTTTTACGTAATATTTGCCCTCCTTTACGACAGTGAATGTTGAAAGATGGAGAAAAGAGGTATAGTCCTACAGAAGGATGATAAGGATACCATGGACCAAACATGTGAGCAACGATGAGGTTTTAGAGAGGATGCAAACAACAAAAAACAACTCTAAAAATAATTGTATATTCGGAATCACCAGGCCACAAAGTCATATTTCGACCAACGAATCAGAAAGCTTTCGCAAGATATAAGGACGCGAACCAATCAAAACGGAAAGGAATTTTTGAAACGAATTTCCGAATATGTATATAATGAGATTGAAAATTAACCAAAATCAGAATAGACTAATTTAATTTTTCCGTTCTCCGATGCTGCAGTCATCGTAACAGAACCAGAGCCGAAATTCGAGATTACCGCCATTACCTGCCATCTTGAGACGTCTACACACTTTTGCTACATTTCAAAACATAAATACTTTCCTTCACCCACAGTAGCAGGCGGTTACTACATTTTGATATATACATATATTATGAAATGGAAAAAGTCCAACAATTATTTTAAGACATTTTTATGTTTAACATTCTTTTTATAGATACAAATATTTAAGTAAATACTCTGTTTATAATAAACAGTATTAAACATCTGAATGCCCGAGAAATTTTCACAGAAAATTTTCGTCCTCCAACAGGAATCGAACCTGTATCCTATACGGAACGGTCATTTAGCTTGACGTGCAAGGTCCATTTTACTGTATTTAAACTTCAATCTTCCATGAATCTTTTGAAGGCAATTTTTATATAATGACCACCTAAAGAATTTTTTATTTAAAAAAAAACTAAAGAACGCTACATTATTATTTTTAAAAATAAAAAGAAATAAACAAACGCACGAATTTGGGTGTAACAGAAATGGAGGAGGAGGAGCAGGAGAAGGAGGAGGAGGAGGAGAAGGAGCAGGAGGAGGAGGAGAAGAATGTGAAGAAAACGAAGAAGTGGGGAAGTGAAGAAAAATAATTGTATAGTAAATGTATTGGTAGGATTTAAATTACTTTTTTTTATCTGATATGTAAGCAAGGACTTAAGATTGGATTTCTACTTTAAAAGGTTTTTTTGGATCCGGAAATGTCATAATCGTTAATTTTTCTGTTGGCTGAGGTTACAGATATGGTTGTCATTGTACGGTTTGGCCGTTTTGAAAATTTTCCATTTTACTAATGGATAACTGTTGTCTTTTTTTTTCTTTTAAATTTCACACATGGTTAACTAGTTTGGCAGAGTACCTAAGATTTACTAGCTTAAATAACAACCTATGATTGTACGTTCTACGATTAAAAGTACCTTCTGTACACATTATGTACGTTTTTATTTTATCTGGTCAATATATATATATATATATATATATATATATATATATATATATATATATATATATATATATATATATATAATTATGTTTCCTTCCATCTATCTGTATATATCCTCGTCCCTTTCTATTACACACAACGTCGCGCGTTTGTTTATTTATTTAAAAAATAATAATGCAGGTTTCTTTAGTTTTTTTTTAATAAAAAAGCGTTAGATGGTCATTTGAAATAAATCGCCTGAGGATACCGTAAGGTTGAAAACAATATATATATATATATATATATATATATATATATATATATATATATATATATATATATATATATATAATTTTCTTTTCTTCCATCTATCTCTATATCTATCTGTCTGTCGGTCTGTCGGTCTGTCATTCTATTTCTTTCTGTGCGCTTCTCTTCGTCATTTCACTTGTAACCAATCTGTTGTTATTGCGTCTCATTTGCGAACTCTTTTTGAAGCATTTGAAGTTTCTTTTTTTTCCATGATTAAAGGAAACAAACTACTTTATCGTATCCTGCAACCTCAACCCTTAATTACAGGTTGGCTTTATTCACAACCCTTTCCTCCCACGCAACCCTTTCTCTCCACACTGTTAAGCTATCCATTCTTTTCGACACAAAAGAACTCTGATGGGCTTTCTGGAAGGCGTGTTTATGGAATCGTGATGCAGCTAATAACAGACTCCCAAACATATATTTTCTCGCGCTCAAATAAAAGCCAGGTTATAATTCGTATAGTCTCAAGGACACTGCAATGAATAAGCACTAGTTCAGGGGGGTCAAAAATATGCAAACTAGTGTCATATGTCGATATATATGCATTAAAATGCATATGCTAACGGAAAAATCATTAGTTGAATTCTGATTCCCAACAGTATCTATCTATCTATCTATCTATCTATCTATCTATCTATCTATCTATCTATCTCAGTTTGTTCATATCTTTTTATCTATCTGTCTGCCTGTCTGTCTACTAAACAGGAAATGTAGCTATTTTGTAACATTTCACAAACATAAACAAATATGCCAATGTAAAATTAAAGTGGAATTATTTTTGGTGTTTATTACCGGGAATCAAATGACAGAATGTCCTTTCATTATTCCAGAATTCTCCACAGTACTTTAACTTATTTTAGTAATAATGTCATCTCGATGCTTGCGGTTCGTCCATGAAGTGGCATTGTCTTATGTGAATATCTTCTTTGTCTTAATGTTTCTTGGTTGTGACCATCAAAAATCAAAACAAAAGTCTTATTCAAGATAATTATCTTTTATCATCTTAGCGTCATCAGCAATTTTGAAGGAAGCTTTTATTTTACTACTAACCCGACGTGTTATTTCATTGCTTTTTGTCTCTAAGTTGTGTTAGGTGACACTATTTCCATAAAAACATTCAATCTCTAGCTAGACACCACATTCATCCACTGTGAATCTACATTCTTTCTAAAGATTTATATTGACGATTTCTTTCCATCTTCTTCTTCGTTTAGTTCTTTTTCATGTTTACTTTAATTCGATAAAATGGTTGTTGTCTCGCCTCCAGCCAATATTTTTCATAACCCGCATTTTTTTTTCTGTTTCTTCGAATATTATCTTGCTGGCGATTTTCACTATTCTTCCTTATTAACCTTCTAAATGTTTTCGAGTGTCTTTTTGTGTCATTCTTAAATCAAGTTTTTTTTTTAGTTCTTGAGAATATTTGCAAATTATTTTGATTGATCCATGATCTCTGCTCAATATCTTCGCTGTTTTTCAAATTCCTGTCAATAAAAGTAAAAAAAATTTGTTCTTCTTTCGAAATTTTATCTTTTCTTATGACCAATAATAATAATGATGTTTATATATCTAAAATTGACAAAGAAATTATTTCCCGACGCCGTCGTTTTTCCACAGTTGGGTGACCAAGCGCTAATTTTGAACGACGCTCTGATGCAGCAAGACTGCAAATGTTGGCACTAATAAAATTTGATATTTCTTCTCTCCTTCACAGAGCGGGGAGACATTTTATGCAGCAATTCATAAAAAAAACGTTAACGGAACAAAAGTCACATAAAAAATCTTACAATTATTTAGTTTTAACTTTTGGTGAGAAAGACTTACTTTTGTCAGAGTGGGTAAAACTTTTTTTTTTCCAACCAATGATGTGCAGCTTTGCACTGGAACTGTCCCCACCACCTCCGCAATATGAACTCTGTGACTATCAATTTAGTCATTGACATTAGTATACGCCAACTGATAGATGGGAACATTACCATGTGCCGTGTCCCTTGAGGACGTGGGCAAATAATGGTTCTCCACTACTTCCTATCCTTTGTAGCTCTTAACAAGGTTTGCTATTAAAAATCCATCCCTGTCCTGCTATTCCTTTACATAAGCTCATTACTTAGTTTTCTCGCTATTTTTCATTGTTCTCTTTTACCTTCAATATGTTCTGTGAGTGTCAAATTCTCCAAGTCTTCCTTCCTCATGATGCATTCTAAACATTTCAATAGTATCTTTCTCATTCTAAGTATAAGCCGATTTTTGCTTCCATTTTCCTTAAAAGTTTTTCTTTACTTACTCTATCCATTATATTCTCATCATCCTTCTGTGGAACCACATTTCTGTTGGCTCGGGTCTCTTATTCATCTATGAGCTGATTATACCCAATCATATTGTTCTATTTTTCAAACATCTGACACAAACTCAAGCAAAGTGTTCCATTTTCAACAGAGATTCTCTAACGACCTGTTTTATAGTGAATCAATTTCACTGCCTATTTGGAAGTCCTCATGTGAATTATACTAGTTGATTATAAACAATTTCACGGGAGATTTTCACAGTTATAGCTTCGAAAAAATTGGATCGCAGGCCATGATATCTATCAATACATAGTGAGTACATTTCTAACATAACATTAAAGTGAGTTAGAATAGACGAGCCGATTTTATATGATGTATTCACGTCTTATCGTAGATCTTTTACACCGAAACCTGAGTAAATCTCGTTTGATCGCCTTCATTCTTTGTCTCATCATCGCATTGAATCATGAACAAGGCTGGTTAAATGCCAACATTGTTAACCAAATATGAATAAATCTATAAAAGAATTGTGTAAAGATTATCTTCCTGACAAGTTAATCGGCATAGAATATTTCCTTTGCATAGAAGATTTACTTTAATTGTTGATTAATGTATCTGTTGATATATTAAATATGTTTCTGGAACTCATCTATAAGATTCATCGCTAAAGATGCTGGGAACATTGGCGGTTGCCTGTACCGCACCAAGAAGTACCAGACTCCTCCTGATAGCCTCGGCCTTTATAAGGCTCCTATCTGGCTGAAAACGAATTACACTGCTGCCATTTCTCGGCTGCACTTGCCCAGTCTTCACTTGCTAATCATGCTAGGACTCAAAAGGTGATAATTATTTTCCACCCTCCAACTTATTTCCCACAGATACTCCCACAAATATTCCTTAGTTCCACCAAGCCTCACCCTCACAGGCTCGACATGCCACATTCACTGAACTGAATGAACGTCATTCCATTTGTATTCCATTAGTAAGGAGGAGGCTACACTTAAACAACTTCTACCCACGAATTGCAACACGGTAGAATCGATTTCCAAGAGGATACTTTCCTGATCACTATAAGTTGAACCTCTTTCAGACTAGGATTAAGCGTTATATTTCTTACATATCCTCATAAACTGCGCCACTTACATCTTATTCTAACCGCTCATACAACAATCTCTTTCAGTAACCCTCTACTTTGTACGGCTCTTGGGTCACATATAGGGTGAACATTAGTAATAAAAAAAAAGAATGTGTAAAGTTTTTGCAACAATTTGATCTTAGTGATTTTCTAGAGTTTGAATAAACAATTTCAAGTAAACTTCAGTGTTATGATAAATTATAGGTTAAAGTGACTGGTATTAGTAAGTCCTTGGCAGCACCTTATAATAGGGACCTAGAAAGTACTGCAAAGTTTTCTTAGATAACATTTCAAAGAAAACGAATACATTTAAAGATAAGAGTAACGCCAATGTTCAAAGACAAGTAGACTTTAATACAAAGTCGAAATTCGATACAAAATTGATTTTTACGTGTTTTGCAATAATTCTCATATAAACGATCATAAAATCTCAAATAGTTCAAAGAAAACTTGGAGAAAACAACTTGGAGAATATGGAATGGTGCGTTTCACGTCACGTGACCCGAGTCCTATTTCCAGAAAACAGAATCGCCATAACAGAAATTGAACGCGGGACAGCGACTTCGATGTCCGTGCCGGTATCTCTATTATTTGCCTTGGAAGCCAGGTGTGGAACACGATCACTGAATAAGAAGTGACATCGTATGTGTTTCTGTCTTTAGTTTTGGCATCACAAGGAAGATGAGATAGATAGATAGATAGATAGATAGATAGATAGATAGATAGATAGATAGATAGATAGATAGATAGATATGAAAAAGAATGAGCTAGCTAGCTAGATAGATAGATAGATAAAGTGGCCGCCCGACACTGTTATTTGCGATAATGCCTTTTTATTCCAAATATTTTCATGGCCAAATATACACATATAGAAGCCCATAAATTCTCTGTTTATTTAATCTTTATAAAGCCAAAGTACCCAGACATTAACACTGCCAAATAAACCAAAATATGAAAGAATCCTAAAAGAACTCTTTTGTCAATATGTCGCAGTAGTCAACAATGCATCTCTGAATATATGTTGAAGAAAGAGACGTTAATAAAGCGACGCTAGGTAAGATTTTCGCCCGAGAAATTTCACCTCACATTTCAAAAACATTGATATAATTTTGAGTCTTGTTTGCAGCTACTCTTTCTCCAGAAAATTCTACAATTTACTTTCATGGGTCAATAAAAACATTGTTTCCAAAAAAATGTGGTACGAAGAAATAACGCGTACAAGATTTTCAAACATCAACTTGAGAATACTAATACGATAAAGTCAATAATGCAGCAGGGAATATGGAAAGGAGAGAAATAAGTTTGGCAAGAAAAAGATGATGATAATTTTTACTAACAATAGAAACCTTTGTGATCTTATAATGCAATCATTGTCTGCTTAAATTAACATTCCGATCTATGAAAGTTTGATGCATGTCGGAAGCAAATTCCTCATTGGTTTTCATTTCAACGATGAAGAATAAACTGATTAAAAAACATGTATTTACTAGAAGTTTGACGGCCATTAAATGTGACCAAAATTTGATGAAAACATTTTAAACATATTTATCATTGAATAATCTTGAAAATATCATCATATACTAATATATTTTCACATAAGTCATTATTTTGATAATGAAAGATGGTGATATTCTACATTTTTCTTTTCGCTTGTGTTGCTATCATAACAATAACAACAAGCTAATCTACGGCTTTCCTGAGAAAAAAAGAAAGATACTGTCTTTAAATATGAAGAGTCATTTATTCAGGCGAATTCATTCTTTTTGTTATTAGCTAAATGTTTCGGCCGATCAGTTCTATAGGATTCTTCAGGTATGCTCTCGTCAAGAATGTTACTTTCTTACAGATGATGCTACTTTCTTATAGATAATAATTACAAAAAAGAAATATCTGGGAAATGTTTTAACAGAGGACTCTCTTATATGCTAGTAAATGCTGGACAATCTCTTCACAGATGATCAAGAGACTTGAAGCAACAGAGATATGTTTCTAGAGAAATATCATAGACTGAACATGAGAGCAAAGTCGATGCTTTAGAGAAAATAGAAAGAAAAATGACACAATCAGAAAGTGACAGAAAGAAGGCTTGGTAAATTTGATACTTACAGGACAGATTGAAATCACGAGTACAGAGAAAAACAATGGATGCCCAAACGAGCGATTTTGTGTAAATGGAATGCAGAATAGGGTTCAAGAGAGATAACGAAATGACAAAAATTAAGAGCTACAAAGGACAGGAAATTGTAGAGGGTCATGATCACCTACGTCCTGAAGGGACACGGCACATAGAAGAAGAAGAAGAAGAAGAAGAAGAAGAAGAAGAAGAAGAAGAAGAAGAAGCATTATTTAAATGATTTACTTCATTTTTTTTCTTGCTTTTGTTAACACACAGTGTTTCGTCTGGAATTTAAACTCAGCCTGCCGACCCCGATAAGCGCTACGCACCACGCGCATCTATGCAATTTTTTTCTTTATTTTTAAACATGTCGCATTAATTTACTTTGCCTTGACTGAATTTCTCTGCTGCTTTTACGGTTACATAATTAGTAGAGAAGGATGAAGGCTACAGAAGTGACTGCTGTAGAAATTGGGTCGAATGGGATATGCTTAAGTACTGTGTTATCCCCAGAGACAGTAAGAGATGTATATCTAACAACTGTGCACCATTTTTCAAATTCTGTCTTTCGTCAAAACGTACCGTCCTTCCATTTTCTCTTTCGTTGCAAACATTTTTTTTTCTCTTTATCCTTGGATTCTTTGCTTCTTCACATTTTTTTTTTCGTTTTCTTCACCATCATTCCTCTTTTATTTCTGTTTTGTTTTCTTCTCCGTCTTTTTCTCATTCTCATTTTGTTTCTTTTCTTTCTTTTCATTTGTTTATACTATTTTCTCCGTTGTTTCTTCTTCTTCTTCTTCTTCTTCTTCTTCTTCTTCTTCTTCTTCTTCTTCTTCTTCTTCTTCCTCTTCTTCTTCTTCTATTTTATATTTTCCTCCTCTTTCTAAATTCTTATTTTTGTTGTTCTTGTTCTTTTTTCC
>OZ010597.1:2437984-2480484 GCA_963932145.1 Acanthosepion lycidas
GTTATAATTATTGTGCTTACCATTTTTATGAGCCCCATCTTTATAGGATACTCGATAATTTGGCCTTGTGCCAAACTTGAGTTAACCATAAAATATCTCTATTATTATATAAATGTAGTCATGTGATTATATATATATATATATATATATGTGTGTGTGTGTGTGTGTGTGCGTGCGTGTGTGTGTGATGTGTATGTATCTCTACCTATATATTCACACAAACACACACACATATATATATATATATATATATATAGAGAGAGAGAGAGAGAGAGCGAGAGAGAAAGAGAGAGAGATAATAGATTGAGAGTTGCATAAAGTCTATAATCATCTAGAGGGTCGTTGGTGCTCTGCAGTCAGGTCTGTACTACTGTCTATCAAAGTAATTGGTAATCTAATGACCATTGACAGGTAACTTATCTCATGCCCTATATACAAAAAACCCCCAAAAAAACAGGAGACCTTCGAAATGTTCCAGATCATTAATACCAAAAGCAAGTAAAATCTAAACTGGTTTCGATTAAATGGATCAAGATGTCATCGATTATTCTGCTTACTCGGCCAAATCTTGAAAAAATGAAAGTAATCAGATTTATTTGTAATCATTTAGCTGGTTCATCAGTATTTAGTCAGCGTCAATCTGCATATCCTTGTGGCATCTTTTGTAATCAACCATTTAGAGTATCGGTACAATTATATGTACTAATCTATTGAAAGAAAAAGCAATTAATTGCGACGTTATCTTATGTAGGAAGGTAATGAAGGCTGTAAATTGTCTTCACTGCAAAGATGCTCCGTTCTTTTTATGCAGAAAGGTAATGAAGGCAGCTTGTTGCCCTCATTAAAAACCTGCTCTGATTTTGTTCACATGTAGGGAAACTAAATGAAACACATTAAGTCTATTGCAGTTCAGCACATTGGGTTCATGCTGAGGATTCCAGCGTTTTTTGAATAAATCTTTTATTTATATAATCAATTTTCCGTTATTAAAGTATTTCCTCTGACATACCACACGATCTTGCATCAATTTTAAACTAAATTGTTTATTCATCATAGGGAAGAATTCTGGTTTCAATTTTATAAATTCTTCCTCTTTACTTTTTCGCTGACCTCAACCCCAAAGAGAAAACAAGTAATTGTCTGAATATAAGATTTAGAAGATGTAAAAAGTAAATTCCATCTTTGTTTTTAGATCTTTTACTGCATTCCAAAATCATCGATCGATTTCCTTATCCAGCGTATCCTGAACATTCGCCATATATATTTTTGCCGTAGGAAACTTCGCCGTATAGGATTTTTGGCGTAAGACAATTTCGATGCATTTTTTCGATACCTTTATCTTGAATGTCCCTTTTAGAGTAATATTTAGGTATTTATAGTGGGTTTAAAACAGTTTATTTTTGCAAATAATTTGTGTAAATTTCAAAAGACTTACTGGGAGTTTGAAAAGGTTATCTTTCTTAATCTGATATTTTATTTTGAACTTGGTTGCGTATCCAAGTTGTAAGTTTGTTTGAAATAATATATATTTCCTGAGTGAGAATTATTGGCTGACTGATATTATATTAAAAGAAAATTTAACGTTAAATCTGAAATCTGAAATTGTGTGACGTAGGTTCTGGTGTCAAGTTGAGATTTTGGCGCTCCTCACTGACGAGGATCAATGATGTAGGATTTTGGTCCTATAACTTCAAATCTTCACTGATTAAAATGTTTAAATCAAAGTAACAATAGTGTAAGCCAGATTTACTTGATAACAAGGTATTTCACATATTAAAAAAAAAAAAAACGAAGAAATTGTCTTACGGCAAAATACCTATACGGCAAATTTTTTCTACGGCAAAAATTCCTGAGGTGAGTTTTTCTACGACAAAAATGTTTACAGCGAATGTTCCTAGACCCCTTTATCCAGAACAGGGAATTTTCTTCTCTAATGCGAAGTTCAAAAAGGCCAGTTATTCACTGTAGCAGCTTGTCAAGGTTTCAAAAAATTCTTAAAATTTCAACAAAACACGGACATTTTTCTCTTCTAGAGTTCTCTTTTCTATTAATGCATCTATTTTCCACCATCCATTCTTCTTCGCCACTTCTGGTCAAAATATCTTCTTTCCCATGTCGAGCAAAAAGAGAAAAACACGTGATTAATAATATTCATATTTTATGTAAATTCACGCAGAACACATTTGCTCGCTTCTAAATTTCTGTAAGGATTAACGATGCACACCATAGCTGAAAACCTACGCAAACAATAAACTGGGTAAATTGAAAGAGAACTCTAACATTTCCATTTTGACGTTGGTTGGATGTGGGAACATGATGCACAGGATAATGCAGACAAAAATGCAGCTGTTTGTAACATAATGCAGAATTCATATGCAGGTTACAACGCCCCCGAGGCTGCTGTAGCCACTACCAGGGTAAAAAATACACCTCGTCAGTTGATCGTTTCAACAGAATGCAGAATACAATCTCTAGTGATTGAAAAACGAAGACATTGGCGACGGAAGTGTTTTTAGACAAATAAAGTAAAATAATCAACTAAAGTCCTAACCGTTTTTAAATGTCATAAAACACTTAAAACCAATTTAAAAACCATGGAAGTGCACGGCCCTTCCTACTTCCCAAAATCAGATCAAATGGTGAAGCAAAATTTCGTGATGTTCTTCTTGGTAGAGTCAAGAAATTTTCAGCATCCTCTAGTATAAACGATTAATAATATATACATAAACGCCAATGTCCGTTGATTTGAGAGCACAAAACATGTCATGCTATGTTCAATGGGAAAAGGTGACCAGAAAGAAGATTGCCATTTACTGAGCAATTAGAATGCAAGATTAATAATGATAAAGTGACCAACACTAGATATAATTGTGTTAAAATGAACCTTATTTGCTAGTTTTAAGGTTATTTTAAGTCTGAGGTTTTACTAATAAAAAAAAATATATTTTCACTAATTTTTCATAACAGGAGTTTTGCTACAGAATTTCATTCCAAGTCTGCGAGAAATAATGATAAACCCAGAACTCATACATTTTGTAAATTTGAAAGACATTAGACAGGCATACCATCAATTTACCGACAAAGTTGCTGACAGAAGCATGCCGGGTGATCCATTGCCGGCCTAACAGAAGTTGCATAATTAAGATTCAATAAGGCACCTGCAATCCACTAATGAAGTATTTCTTTTATCTCTATATTATCTTCAACTGATAGAAATTTATATCAAACTTATATTGCATACAGCGCCACCTGTGGCCGCCAGGTGAATTATATTGACATTTGCACAATATTCAAAAGGCTGCTGGTAATGTTTATCCGGATTAAAAGAGGTTTATCAGTCATCGTTTAGAAAAAGAAAAAAACTTTTCGGATCAACTAATTCGTTGTTCCAATCGAACCCAGGATTTTAAAGAACTGGGAAGATATGGAAAGTTTAGAGAGAAGAGGGAAAAAAACGGAAGAAGATGAATTGGGAAAATTGTTGTCATCATCGTTAAAAAAAAGCTGAGGAAGAAAGTTTAAAGAAAGCAAACATGGAAACATTACAAAAATCAGCTGCAGTATTTTGAGGAGACTTGTATCCGTTCCAACTTCAGCGACATAGAATCTTTTCTCTTGGAACGGTCGTCGCATATCTTCGCACTTTGCGAAACCAATTTAAATTCTTCCATTGCCACCAATGAATTCTCTGTTCCAGACTATCCTCCCCTTTGCCAAAACGATTCAAGATTTCACATGCAAAGCCTTGGTATTTAAATCTGGGATAATCTTCCAATGGCAAGGGAATTACCACTTGAGTCCCAAGTCGACTCTTTTATATGCTTCTGACTTTTATTATTACACTCTATTAGATATCTTTTTTTTTCTTTATCGTCCCCCTTTTATCAGGACCACAGTTTATCAGATATTTTAATGTACATCAAAACACCTGGCTTAAATATTCTAATTTTACCGATGTTGCAATCATTCAAACTTTCAATTTTCAATTCCTTACTTAAATCGTGGGTTTTCCTACTCGTTTCCCTAGCAAATCCGAGCAAAATGGCTTCTTGATTCTTACTTCCTCTCCCCGCACTTGACGAGCTTCGCAAAAGTGTTCTCTTGGAAACTCAAATCTCTCTGTATCATTCATTAAACAGGAATCTCCTATTCATAAGACCTCTTTCCGTTACCAGGATGCTGATTGGGATTTACTTCGGGACTTTCTTCGAGGCGCCCCTTGGATCGATATTCTTAACCTGCGCTACAGGTTTTCTCTTGGATCAAAACCGACATCAATGCTTTCATTCCTTCTCTTCTCCAAGGCTCACACCAGCATGCCCTGCCGCCATAGCTCAAATTAACCACTATTTCTTAAATTTAGTTCTCGTGATTATTAAGTAAAAGTAATTTTTCTATTCCTCCTCTCTTTAAATAATTTCAGATGTTAACATCTTCTACTGATAAAGCTGACTATTTAGCACGTAAATTCTTAAACTCTACTCTTGACACATTAGGAGTGTTTTTGCCAAACTTCCAACTAAGGCTCTGTGGCGTGATATACATATAACCCTTTCTATAGTTTGTGCTATCATCTCTAATCTGAATCCCCACAAAGCATGTGATCCTGATGGTATTCTTGTCCTTAAAATGTTCTCCAAAACTGACTCCCGTTCTCTCTAAAATCTATAATAAATATCACACTACCTTTTGTTTCCCGGCTAATACTAGAGGCCCTCATCAATGCTGAATTGGTTAAGCATCTCACATCGCAGGGCTTTTTTTTTCAGACAAGCAATACAGACTACTGATATACTGACAATAATTACAGAAAGGGTCTATCAAGCTGTAGATAGGAACGGTGAAGCCCGGGCTGTATCATTGGACATCTCGAAAGCCCTTGACAGGGTTTTCCATATGGGTCTTCTTCACAAATTGAAAAATTTACAGTGTCTCCGGATAAATTTTTTACTGATCCAATCTTTCTTGTTAAATCGGGAAAGTTATCCTGAACGGCCACAGTTCCTTTCATACTAATGCAGGTGAAGGGCTCGATCATTGGTCCTATTTTGTCTTTAATTTTCATTAATGACATATTCTCTCTGCCTTCCATCGAGAAAGTAACTCGTTGTGCCTTTTCACATTCTCGGCCGACATGAAGTGGAACATGGAGTATATTGACTCCATTGCTAGGACAGCTGCTGAGAAAATTGGTTAAACTGTGTCGTGCTAGACATTTTTCGAGCCAAAATCTATTTTACATATCTATAATTCTACCAATCGTCAATGCTTAGAATATTACTGCCACATATAGTTTGATACTCCTGCTATCTATATAGAGATCCTTGATAAAATCCAAAGAAGAATCAGCAATATTATTCGTTCTGACCTGGCATTTCGGATTCTGTCATTTTCCCAATGCCATAAAGTTGCCTCCTTGTGCCTTTTCTATAAATACTTTCATGGTAATTGTTCGGATGACTCTTCGCTATGGTACCTAAACTCTATGAATTTATAATGATTCTAGATTCACAACAAGGTCTACTAGATGTAACTGTAAGTTCTATGCTAACAGTCTCTTTTCCCGCTTGTGGAACTCCCTACCGACTACATTTTTTTCTAGTCAACTTTAATCTTCAAAATTTTAAATGCAGTGTCAATCGCTATCTACTGTCCTCTTGATTACTTATCTTCTGTGTTCGCTCCTTAGTAATGTTTCTGTTCTGCTAATCCTCCCACATCCAGTAACACCTTGAGTCTTGGTGGCTTTACTTCCTGGCTTGGGGTGAACTTGATTAAAAAAGAAAAGTAAAAAAGAATGACGCCAGTTACTACTGATCAAACGCAATGAATACAAATAATAATAATAATAATAATAATAATAATAATAATAATGACTACGACGGTTAAGAAGACAGGACCTGTAACAATTTCATGGGACTACACAATACACATTCCTGGTAACCCATGCCTTAAAGAAATACAAAAAATTGTTCTCAGGAGTACAGCCCACAACTTAAGAAGGGTTTTATCTATGTAAAATGTATGTGTGTGTGTGTGTGTGTGTGTGTGTGTGTGTGTGTGTGTGTGTGTGTGTGTTAATTGCTCAGTTGAAAACGTCATGATGCCATTTCTAACCTTAGGTCTCTGGGCGGGACCTGGAAAGAAATGAGTACACGCCAGAATTCAAAGGAAATATAATAATAATAATAATAATAATAATAATAATAATAATAATAATAATGTGATGGCGATAAGAGAGGCCTTGCTAATAAAAGACCGGGAAAGGGGTATGAGCGTAAACCACTTGCTTTACAGGAAAATGAAAGTGTAAAACTGGTCTGGAATTTCACCATGCAATTTGATTCTGTAATTGGCTAACTATCTCACTTTACACGGCCCACTTTCGGATAAACAATATGGCTTCCGTTCCTCCAGGTTTCTCCGCTGATGTGTTAACCGCCATCATTAATTTGTCTATGAAGCTTTATAACAGAACGGCGAAGGCATCCGACAGTGTTTGGCATGCTCAAGTTCAAGGGCTACGGTGTCGCCGGACGAATATTTGGCTTAATCCAATCGTTCTTAACAAATTGCGTAATGAAGGTCGTATTGAACGGACTCGCTTTTAGTTTATTTCACATTAATGCGGGTGTCTTCCAGGGCTCTCTCCTCGCAATTATGGTCTTTCTTATCTTCATCCACGACTTCCCCGATGTCATAAGTTCACAACTATTTAATCCTGTCTTAGTAGCAAGCCTGACAGATTCGACAATGTAAAACTGGCAAGTACTCTTGAAAAGTACCGCCAATCAATGGTTAATTAGGGCAAAGAATGGCTTGTAAATTTTGACCCCCTCCAAAACAAAACTGCTTTCATTTAATCGCCCCAGAGTACCGTTTCTGGCTGCCATCGGCATATCCGATGTAAAATCCATCAGGAGTGCAATTCTTTGTGACTTCTTGGACTCACGTTTTCCAGTGACACTAACTGGAGTAATTACACTGAATCAATTGAAGCATCTACTGCTAGGAAAGTTGGTTCACTTTATCATTCCAGACAAGTTTCCATCTTACACATTTATAAATCTACCATTCCTGCATTTAATGTAGCTGTTATATCTGGCCTGCTATTCCTACTATATATTTCGAGATTCTTAACAAATTTCAAAGACGGGTCTGTAACATAATCGCTCCTGAATCGGCATCTCGACTTCAGTCACTTTCTCACCGACGTTCTACAAATATTTCCATGGCTATTGTTCTGATGAGCTTTCTTCCTTCGTGCCTTGACTGCATGAATTTAAGTGTGTTACTAGATTGGCAATTAGGTCTCACGGTTTTAATATTGAATTAGCTAGTTGCAATCTATTCTAACAGTTTCTTTTCTCGCAATCTTCAAAAATTTAAATGCAAAGTCAATCACCATCTTCTTTCTTCCTGAAACTTGTTCTTACATTCTCCTTTCTTTTCTCTCTTCATTCCCTTTTACTCCCTTTATTAGTGGCATTACTGCTTTCCTTGTGGTGAACTGAATAAAGAAACAGGCCAGAGATCATTACTGTGCGGAAAGAAGACAAACGGTGGATCCCTGGTATAATTGGAACAGGGGACATATGAAAATTTGAGAAGGAAAGAAAGAAAGAAAGAAAGAAAGAAAGAAAGAAAGAAAAGTATCAAGATTTAGAGGAATGTGATAACATGCTGATGGCAACTTAAAAAATAGATATTGCAACTTTCGTTGTGGACGACCTTGGAACAGGGACAGACAAACTCCCAAAATGACTGGGTAAAATTGGAACTAATTCGATGCTTCAAAAAACAGTGCGGTTTGGAAAGATTTTTCGATTTAAAGAGATAAAAAAATCCAAGGTCTCATTTGTTATGAGGTCTCATTTTCGTTAAATTATTAAGTTCTGCCCGAGAAAAAGATAATGATAATAATATGAAACGTATCTTCTCTATTGAAAGAGATGAAACACTGTAAATAAATGTAGCAAGTATTCTGAAAATGAATACAAAAGTATTCATGATAGAGTAGGAATTGTCATATCCTGGGAACTATACAAATGACTTGGGTTCGACATTCTGGCAAGTTGAAACAAGATGTTGTCCTACAAATTAAAAATAAAATAATACTGTACCTTCCAGATTCATTCAGGTGAGAAAACGTGATTTCATCATTTTTAACAGGAAAAAGACTTGTCAAATTTTAGATGTGACTGTGCTTCAATCCTGCGGTGTAAAACGCTAACGAGGAAGGTGCTGGTGATAAAAGAACATTTAGTGTCATTTAATCACTACTAATAATTATAAAAACTGCGGCTTATCCATGTAAGTAAATAATATAAACTCGGATAAGCTGTACAGGAAGAGTGAACAAATCATTTCGTTCTTGTAAACGAAAAAATGAAATCATTAAATAGAAGGAAAATCATGGCATCATAAAGTGCCTTTATTAAATGGTCTTTCAAATAATCTGCTAGTGTCGAGAATTCTATTCTGATTGCGTATCCTACAATAGACTTTTTGTTACAATAATATGAACTGCAAAGCGCGCTCTCTCTCTCTCTCTCTCTCTCTCTCTCTCCATATATATATATATATATATATATATATATATATATATATATATATATATATATGAATTGAGCTGTTGGACCCGCATACCTAAAAAAGTATATATATATATATATATATATATATATATATATATGAAAATTTCTCCGAATTAATCAGTAGAGAGACAATATTTATGAATAAAAATGACAATAGGAAAACTGGTAATTGCTGACGCGTTTCGTCCAATGTGGACTTTATCAAAGCAAAATACGAAAATGAAATTAAATGAACAAAGTAACTAATAAAAACAGAATTTTTTATTATTATTATTTTATTTCTATTAGTTACTTTGTTCATTTAATTTCACTTTCGTATTTTGCTTTGATAAAGTCCACATTGGACGAAACGCGTCAGCAATTACCAGTTTTCCTATTGTCATTTTTATTCATATATATATATATATATATATATATATATATATATATATTAATCAAACGTTGTTTTTGAGCTACGCGTGTCCAGCAGCTGAATTCTTAGGCCCAAACAGCCAAACCAACTGCACATATAATTTGATTATCGTGTTGAAGGCTTCTTTTGCATAAACAGGGGCACTTTTTAGAAAAGACGAATACACAAAGCTGGTGTACTTAATATTCTACAAGATCCTTCCTCAAGTTTTGAATTCAGATTTATCATTCTCTTAAACCGGTTGGCAAACAAGGTTACAGGACCCAGTTCTTCATTATATATATATATATATATATATATATATATATATATATATATATATATATATATATATATATATATATATCAGTGGCGAATCTAGATCATCAATGTCCGGTTCATTACAATCTTTAACAAAATATACAATAGATATAACCTAGGTGCTAAAATGATTCTTTTACTCTAACTAAAATATATAATTTAAAAAAATGCAATTATAAAAAACACATTTCGATTTTTTAATATTAATTGTAATAATTCAATAAAAATAAACATTTATTTTAAAATAAAATTCCAAAATGTAAAACGTATGTATCTATCTTCAGTTTATGTTTGTATATTTGTCTGTGCTTAGTATGTTTATGCATGTCTCTGTCTGTGAAATTTTAGTTTAATTTATTGTACACTTGTGATCAGTACTGCTGACTAATATCATATTCCCTCAACACTACTACATTCAAACTCCTCACCCTAACCCTCCGGTCGACTACTTAAGGCTGCCACTTTCTTTGATTTTTGCCGGCTTTGAAATTAAGAATATATCTACTTTTAGCAAGTTTTATTCTGTCTACAGTAATATTACACACCATTTATTATGATAGCATAATAAGAAAAAAATAAACCTTGAAAATGATTAACTGACGTTGTTAACTTCTGTTATGTTTCCCGGTGGTTTATCTGTTAACAGTGTTTCCAGGGCAGCATTGTATATTTTCACGATGTGCTTGTTGGGATTTGTCATATGGATTTTCGGGAGCTGGTCTCTGTCTGACAATTGTATGAAAGTTACTCTGCTGAGTACTTGGATGACGTCATTTTTCGCTTCGGTGATTTCAGCTTCGTGGTTTTCAAGGAATTCTAAATTAATGTACCTGGAGTCATCTTCAGTGACAATTTCTGGAGAACTAGAGGTTGTGTCTAAGGTAGAATCTTCGGTTTCATTTCCTGGGAGATTATTTCGTATTTCATTCGCTTTAGCGTCCACCTCATCCTCTGTCGCATTCTTTATTTCAACATTCGTCTCAACAGAGTTTGAGTGATGGGTCATAGTATTTTGTCTTATATCTAATTTTATCTTATCTATTTCTGCCTTTGAGAGTCTGTTGTTTCGCATGATATCTCTGCGGACATTGGCAAGCATGTTTGGATTGAGGTTAGGTCTTATATCATTTCCCACCATATTTCTCCATATTTGGTATGTTTGATTGGTGGTGTTCTTTGCTGGGTTTTCGAGTGCAGTGAAGAAGGATGTCATAACTTGTCGATACTCTTCGCGGCTCCATTTCGTTCGTTTAATTTTTACTAGTCGATTTGGAATTGAGACATTTGGTCCAAGGTTGGCGATAATCCGGGTTTGGTGACCTAGTGTCTCTTCCTGTGTGGAAGAGTTTGTTCCAGTGACAGACTTTTCGACCTCAGACTGGTTCCTCTCTGAGGGACGCGGCCCTTGTTGTTCCGGTTGACGGCCGATCCGGTATGAGATATTATTCGTATTCATTGAAATTGGTAGAGATGCGTTTTAACCTTGACCGCCAAGAGGTAATTTTGTTCAGATTACCAGCTTTAGGACGAGACTCGAAGAAGGTCCAAGAGCAAGCCCAGATTTGAGATAGTGGGTTTATTAATATATCTAAGTTAAAAGTTCATAACAGTGTATGGTATTCAGTTGGGTAGACAATACTAAGTTTTAACTTAGTATAAGTCCGAGTGACACCTCCAACTGGGATAATTAGATTTCAGTATATAGACATAAAAACAAAAAAAAAATGAAAAAGAAAGGTGAATTGCATGGCACAAGTGACTTTCCACAAATGTTCAATTTTCCGTCGCCAACGACAGATACTTATCAAATTTTATGGGGTAGGCTGGACTTATACTACAGATTGGTAGGGGGGAATATCGAAGAATTCATTAAACAAAGGGGTAGGAGCAAGGGAATAAAAGTTATACTTTTACGGGATCTCTCAACCTACTTGCCGCTGAAAGATATATTTTAAAATTTTCGCTCAAAGAGATGATAGACAAAGGGCAGAGCATTGTAGGAAAATTACACCTGTAGCCATGAAAAAAAAAAACAAAAAAAAAACAGAAAACACAGATATAATACAATATGATCCCTCTCAGTGTGGACATATATACATGTACATTCAATATATATATATATATATATAGAGAGAGAGAGATAGAGGGAGAGATTAGCAAACATGTACATATACACGCACCGACAGAGATATGGGATGCCTAGCGTAAAAAAAAAAAAAAAAAAAAATGGACACGGGTGTCCGCTTAAGGTCTGGGGTGGGGATTAAAACTTGAAATACAAGTTAAAAAAAATATATTAGAGGAGAGAAAAGGGAACTGAAAAGCAAGGAATTAACTTGAGTCATTAGGATTTACAATCATATCAAACTAAAGGAAAAGTATCATTCAAAGATGCTACATTTACCATTTCTTACAACTTCGGAGCATGGCACAAGTGATTTTCCACAAATGTTCAATTTTCCGTCGCCAACGACAGATTCTTATCAAATTTTATGGGGTAGGCTGGACTTATACTACAGATTGGTAGGGGGAATATCGAAGAATTCATTAAACAAAGGGGTAGGAGCAAAGGAATAAAAGTTATACTTTTCCGGTCATCTCTCAACCTACTTGCCGCTGAAAGATATGTTTTAAAATTTTCACTCAAAGAGATGATAGACAAAGGGTAGAGCATTGTAGGAAAATTACACCTGTAGCCATGAAAAAAAAAACGAAAACAAAAAAAAAAACAAAAAAACAGAAAACACAGATATAATACAATATCATCCCTGTCAGTGTGGACATATATACATGTACATTCAATATATATATATATATATATATATATATATATATATATATATATATATATTATTATTATTATTATTATTATTATTATTATTATTATTATATATATATATATATATATATATATATATATATATATATATATATTATTATTATTATTATTATCCTCATCATGAAGATTCAAAAGCGTTACTAATTTTATAATTCGCTTATCTCATCGAGATTATTTTTTATACTATATTTACTTCATGCTGAAATCTTTTTCAGAATTCTTGGATTCTTGGCTGATCAGGCGGCACGAAAATAGAACCAAACAGGTAAACAAGTTGAATGAATTCCGGACTTGGGATCTTCTGCAAAACAAATTTCTTCATGTTCGCCCACTCAAATTTGACACTAATGTATCTACTACATTAGCTAGTATTAAATCCAATAACCTTGAAGAATAATTCACTCACCTGTAATGATCTCCTAACAACTTTGCATTATGTATCATGGTGTATTTAAAGCGGAGTTTCCAATATAGACTTTGCAAGACGAAAGAATCTCTTATGAGGGGTTAAAGGAATAGAAATATTTTCTGACACGAGCGGGATTTTGTTTATTACTTTTGATTGATTTAGTAATCTATTTTATTTTGATGTATTTTTTCTTTTAACGAATAATATTTTTACCTACTCAGGTTTTGCAGGCTTGGGAATAAACAGAAAGAAAATAAAAAAAAAGATGTTTTTTTGTTTCATAACAAGTGACACCACAATTAAGATTTCATAAACAGATAAGTAATTTATTCTAACGTGGTTGGGGACAATTCGAGTGGGAAGGCTGGAATTTTGTTTAGATTTTGTGCCAACTTCACTTTAAACAGATACGAAGTTAAAATATTCGCTGATGTCAACGTTTGTCGGTTCAATCATTTGATTCTTGTCGATTCAATAATATGAAAATATTAGGTTGGTACAAAAATAATGACGTAATAATGTCGTTTTTTGACGTTAAAAAATACGTCAAAAAACGACATTATTACGTCATTATTTTTGCACCAACCTAATATATCCAAAATATTTCTGAAACAAAAGAATTAACCGTTGTATTTTTGCGGGTTTTTTTTTTTGTTTTACACGTTGGAGAGAGTCGTGAACAATTTCAGTTGCCAGAGTGGCGAACGTCATCCAGCAGCGAGGCACCTGCATTGAACACGTCATTAATTACTGATCACAGTGACTAAACGTTCATCAATTTGAAAATGCTTTTGAACAGTAAAAAACTTTAAAATATTTTCCACCTCTTGTGAAAAACTTTGCAAAAATTCCTACATTTGTAAAAACTGTAACAATTTTATTTTTCCCCTCTTTTTGTTTTACACCCTGTAGAAAGTTTCAGAAACTCAATGAGCATGAATGAGTTAAGAAGAAAAGAATTATAGAAACTGCTAAAAATAAACACAAATATGTCTTATAGAATAGAGCTATTATAGAATATAAATGAATTGTTAATGATTTTACTCCAGAAAGCATTGAAAAATCAAGATCAGATTTAAGTGCTCAGGAATAAATCGTAACGTTAATAGTACTATTAGCTGTTTCCTTACAAGGAAACATTTGGCATTATTAATCTGGGCATTCGGCGCTATTTTTGTTTGAAATTTATAAAATCTTTCCTTTAAAACATTTTTGGAAGAAAGAAATTTCTCTAATCCATATCTTGTCATTGTCTTTTCCAATATTGATGGGGGTTTCCTTCCGAACCTTTGGTTTGAAATAGTGTGGAAGATCAATATCTTGATTATGCCATAACTAAATATAAACAGCACAACGCTTAACCGTTACACGTAAAAAGCAATGTTACATGATAGACATTTGGCATACAAGCATAATTTTGTCCCTTCATCATTCAATCAAACTATTCTTCTGGTGATACTCAGCAGTACAACGTGTAATTGTTCCATATTTAGAGAATTTTATGTTCTAGACTTTTTGTAATCGAGCAGAAATTATTCTGACAGCATTCATTTTCAATAAATCTTTTCTCCTAAAGACACTCAGCATTACAATTCTTAATCGTTGTATGTGAATAACATTTTATATGGTAGACATATTGTATGCAAACAGAAATTCCCCTGATAGCATACATTTTCATTATGTCTCTTATCTTATTTCAGCAGCATGTCGTTTGACGATAATGTAAGAAGAAATCTATTGAATATCCACGTCATTTTTTTATCGCCTGCAAAATATCTAACATATAAAACGCTCTTCATATACCACGGTCAAACGTAAAGCATTTTACGTGATAGGCATTTTCCAAGCAATACGAAATTATTTCGACAGGATTCATTTTCAATAAATGTCTTCTTATAAAGACAATCAGCAGCACAACGTTAAACAGTTACATAGCAAAAGGCACGTTACACGGTAGACATTTTGCATACGACAATAAAGTATCCCATCATTCTTACAATAAATCACTTCACCTAAAGGCACTCTCGGTAGTACAACTTTTAACCGTTACATAATGAAGAGCATTTTACATTATGGCGGGTATTTCTGTCGTGATTAAGAATTTACGTAGCGCAATTAGAGTCCAATGTTCAATTAAAACGCGATGCTTCAATGTCACTTGCTACATTTTTATTGCTTCCGAAATGTAAATTACACGAACATCTCGAGTTTTTTGGGGTTTTTTTTAAAGCTTTTCACCCCATGCAAGACAGGGGTGCGCACTAGCACGCAAGGTGTTATAGATAGCGGGATCCAGAGTAAAAAGGCGTGAAAGTGGAAAGGATGAAGAGAAGAACTGGGAATAAATCAAGACATCTGGAGGTGTCGATTGACATTGAATTTTAATAGTTGAATATTATAGCCATGAGGGAAGCAAGTAAGAGGAAGAGAGTTCCACAGAGAGGAAGTGCGAGACATGAAGCTAAAGTAGAAGAGACAGATTTAACCGTTTCGACAGGGAAAGAGTGGGACCTAGATGCCAACCTAGTAGCACGTTTAAATTCAAGCAGTTTGGGAACTAGAGAAAGCAGCTCGTCGGAGCAGTTACCTTGAAAGTATTTACACAAAAGACAGGAGGTCAACGGCACGTTTGTGAGAGAGCGACAGTAAACGATATGCCAGATCAGAGCCAACCAAATTGCATATTCGTCTCTTGATTTTGTCAAGGACCTTAAGACAAACAGCAGGGGCTCCAGACCATACAGGATAGCAGTGCAATAAAAATTTTCCACTCAAAATCAAATAATAAGACTTTATCGACAAAAGTTAATTTCTTTTTTTATGCATTATATTAGAGGAGAGGGATAGACGTGGTAGCGTCAAATCTTGGTGGCAGCGGGAGGAGTAACTTCGATCCTCCATGTGCACTGTTAACCTGTCTGTCGAAACTGAGTGTGGAACGCGTATCGACGCCGTTTAGGTCATATATCCAAAACTTATACAAAGCAATCCATCACTGTCGAAATACCACGCCTCCGATATATTCTAACCACCAATCGTAGGCCATCTTAGCCTAGACTCCACATTCTGTAAGGCTACATGCTCTGAAGAAGAATGTCTTCAATCAGGAAAAGAGAGAGAGAGAGAGAAAGAGAGAGAGAGAGAGAGACTGCCACTATTTCGTGCTGAAATCAATCTATATCTTTATAATTACATAAGCTCTTTCACTCATACTTAATAATTTTATCCAAAAGTATTGCAGAGGTTAAAAATTTATTTTTGCCATATATATATATATATATATATATATATATATATATATATATATATATATCTGTGTGTGTGTGCGTGTGTGTGTGTGTAATAAATAAGAAGGCGCTGAATAGTTGTATTCCACTTCATAAAATCTGACCAAATGACCTATTATATATATATATATATATATATATATATATATATAACACTTTTAGCTATACATTCTACAATGTCTCATTAGTTTGGTGTTCTATTTTTACTACCCTACGGGACAGAAACGCCCCTCTCCGTTAGCTGAAAGACGTCTGTGATTCGACTGTTCTGGTGAAAGAAAGATAAGTTGAACAATGACGACATGCTGTCTGAAACGGCGTGTATGTCAGAGTGACATGAGTAAAAATAAAATAAAAACAAGGCGGACATTTTCTAAAGTAAAGTTACCAAGTTCCTTTATGAGTGAAGCCAAAAAAGTGAATGGCGAGGAAACCAGTCAAGTCTGCTCTGAAAATTGCAGATTACTATATATTTATATATATATATATATTTATATATATATATATTTATATATAAAAGTGCAATTGTTGCCCAAATACACAATTATTAAATTACATGACCCCCCTGAAGCCAACAATATGTATATATGTGTGCGCGTGTGTGTATTTCATATATATATTTGTATTATATATATATATATATATATATATATATATATATATATATATATATATATATATATATATATATATATATATATCTGTATAAATGTATATATATATCGAGAAATCTCTCCGGACCTGTCTATAGTTGCGTTTCAATTTATTTATCTGATTCTGTTCATTTCTTTATAGATAGATAGTTACGAAGAGGCATATATATATATATATATATATATATATATATATATATATATATATAGAGAGAGAGAGAGAGAGAGAGATAGATAGATAGATAGATAGATAGATAGATAGATAGATAGATAGATATAGAGAGAGAGAGATATGAAGAGAACAAGATATCAACAGACACATTTATATGGACTGTTAGGTAGGTGAATATAAACCTTCTTTGTGAATAGACACCCTCCCTCCCTCCCTCCCTCCCTTTGTAGATACATACGGGGCGTGGTGAATGTTTACTCAGTTCCCTGTAGGAGAAAGTTATTAGCTGAATTTTGACCTGAAACTTCACTGGATGATTTTTAGTCTTGGTGATTTATAGCGAAGAGCTTGATTATGGGCATTGACAAAGGAAAAGGTTATGCTTGAATATAGAAACAATTTTTTTTCTCGCAGACTGGCGCAGGCTGAGAAATGCATCATCCGATAGTCTGTATTTTTTATCCACAAAAGCAATGAACAATGTTGGACTCTTCTCAAAATTATAAGCAAAATAATATGCAAAATGTTTTTTGTTTTTTTTTTAATTTTAAGGCTACTGCCTTGTATCTGCTTCGTTAATTTGTTGTTATTTTTTTTGTTTTTCGTTTTTCTGGAATTATTGATGAACTTACCAACCAGCAAAGTTTACATGTTGCGATGAAAACTTGCCTGGAATTCTTATCAGCGCAGTCAAAAACCGACAAAATGCAGTGGAGAAATAAACCAAGCACTTCCTATTGTATCATGCAACAACACTCTTCCTATAAATAGCTAGGGTTTTTTCACTTGACGGAGACTAAAAAGTTCTCTGAATTTATTTCAAATTCAATGGTGATGTCTGTCTTGAACTCACATTGACAGCAGAGAGCATTAACAAAAATATATACATATTATTGGGAATATATATTGGATAACGGTATTGTTGTAATTCGACTTGACAAAGACACAGATGAAATATAGATTGGAAAAGGAGTGCGTCAAAGAGAAGTTAGGATTTCAGCTCAACTATTTACAGCAGTCGTTGAAAATATCATCCAGGAAAATGAACTGGAAAGAGATGAGAGTAAACACAAAAGCAAAATATTTAATGAATCTCCGAATTTATGACGACATTTTGTTTGTATCATAATCGGATAAATCACAATGTTTGACAAAAATCGGGGTCATGTCGATGTTGCTTTTAAAATAAACAGAAATAAAACAAAAGTAATGCTCAGTTGTAATGTATATATACATAGAAAAATACTTATATATATATATATATATATGTATATACATATATATATACACTCTTGACTCTCTCGTCGAATTCAACGTATGAGGTTCAAGCAGATCATTTCCCAGGAAGCTGGCAGCCCGACAACAGCACATGATATGATTATAGTGGTGAGGGTTTCATGCAGGACCATCCACACTTTTTGAAGGACCGAATACAGAGACCTGGTGCACTAAGTGTCACAAGGTCCCCAAACGACCGTCCGCAGGTTTTGAATTCAGAGTTGTCCTTCTCCTAGACCAGTTGCCATCCAAGGCTATAGAACCCAGTCTGTCCTGCTATTTGCCTATAGCTGGGGGGAGAAGAAGAGGATTCACACCTTTCCAAAGGGTATTAGCACATAAGTGAATGTAATGGATTCAACTGCAATTCGAACTCGGATCTCCGATTCCTCAATGCAAGCCGCTATCCATTACTACACTGTGTCTTTTATATATATATATATATATATATATATATATATATATATATATATATATATATATATATATATATATATATATATATATATATATATATATATATATATATATATATATATATATATATATATATATATATATATATATATATATATATATATATATATATATATATATATATATATATATATATATTGTGTAAACAATACAAAAGTTCTGCATATGCGATCGTTTTCAGCTATTCTTTTAACCATTTTCAAGAGATATTTTCATTTTCTTTATTTTTAACTGAACGTGTGGGTTTTTTTTTTTATCAATGTGTCTGAAGTTAAAGGAATGTTTTATTTACCAAACACGATCAGCACGTAATGGCCGTAATCATAGTTAATGTTATTGAGTGTTGACTTCTTCATTTTTTTATTATGAGCGCTTCCATTAGTTTTAATCTTCTTTTACATGTGGATGAGGCTATTATATTTGTACTGCTATGTTGTATTTAGACATTAGAGTTTCGTGGACAACAACTTTTTTGTAATCGTTTGGTACACTCGCCAGGAGATTTCACACACACACACACACACACACATAATATATATATATATATATATATATATATATATATATATATATATATATATATATATATATATATATATATATATAAATGACACTGTTAAAAAGTAGAGCGTCTACTCATTATTTATTAACAATTATAACTGGAATTTAGCACCACAGCCTGAAGAAGCACATACAGTGTCGAAACATGATTGCATTTATGTGGCGGTTTCTTTGCTGTTGTTATAATTCTCAATAAATATTAGTACCTTTTTAAATATATATATATATATATATATATATATATATATATATATATATATATATATGTGTGTGTGTGTGTGTGTAAAGAGCGAGAGAAAGAGAGTGGAGCATGGACACAGTAATAAAAACTGCATGATGGCTGAATTTCACGCTTCAAGCAATCTTCAGAGCATGTGTTACTAATCGTTTCTCTATATAGACCACCGGGCGATTAAGAAAAGTCGGGGAAGGAGGAAATTTATTTTGGCTGCCAGTGGCCGGTTTCCTCCTTCATCTTTCTTTAATCCCCCAGTGCCCTATATATATATCCGCAATAAAAGTAATGTTTGATGTGTTGAAGATGACCTGAGGTGTGAAACCGACAGTTAGGCAATTTTGATTGGTGTGTCCTCATTTTTGATATATAAAAAACCTCTATCTCCGATATTGAATACTATTTGCTCACATAGTAAAGTTTAAACAATATATATATATATATATATATATATATATATATATATATATATGATGAAATGGTCAAAATCCGACAATTACTTTAAGACATTTTCTTATGTTTATACGTTATTTTTATAGATATAAATATTTAAGTAAATTCTCTGTTCTTAATAAACAGTATTAACAACATTTATTAGCCTGAATATTAATTTCATAATGTGTGACGTCATTTGTTTACATTTGGATACGCATCGAGCAGATATCAATGTATGACAGAAAATCATGGAGAATTGTAGTTTAAAAACAGTAAAATCAGCCTTGCTAACCGAAATGCTCCTCTGTGACTCAATCGGTAAAAGAACGTCTGGCTATATGACGGTTCCGTATAGGATACTGGTTCAGTTCCTGTCGGAGGACGCATATTTTCTATGACAATTTTTCGGACATTCAGGACGGTAAATGTTGTTAATACTGTTTATTATAAACAGAGCATTTACTTCAATATTTGTATCTATAAAAAGAACGTATAAGCATAAAAAATGTCTTAAAATATATATATATATGTGTGTAAATAGAGAGAATGAAAGCGAAGAGAGAAGAAAAACAAGAAGGGGAAGAGACACTGAAAGGTCGAAACTCCAACAAGTGGAACAAATAGTGGAAAAAATTCCAAAATAGACAAGAAACATATTTACAAAGAATTTTTCCTGAGGGATATTTTTATGGAGAGGGACTAAGAATTTGGATACCCAGTTGAAGAGAAGAAAAATATTTTGCTGGATAAGAGCTGATGAGAAAAACTGGCCACATTATCAGCAACCTTGTGAAAATGGATCGATTTACCCTCACATTGTCGACATATTTAAAAATGATTTACAAAATGTCTTCACAGAAATGTTTAGAATTAAACAACTTGAGGTCGTGGGGAAGAATTAACTGTTGTACAATTATAAACAAATCTATACGTATAGAGGGTTAGGCTTAACACACACACACGCGCGCACGCACACACGCACACACACGCACACACACACGCACACACACACATACACACACACACACGCGCACACAGAGGAATGTGCAACACCATTTCTTGATGAAATCTGATTTCTCGAAACTCATATACAAAAAAAACTATGAAAATAAAATGTAAGTTCAGAAAGTGATTAGAAATATTTATTAATTCAACAAAATTTATGAGTTCTAAATAAATAAACGGCAAATTCTGTCTTACCGTCTGTGTGTCTGAACCCCCCCCCGCCTCTAAGGACACACTTGCTCTACATTGATATATTATATCTCTTTGGAATCAGAATGATCCCGAAATTGAAATCAGGTGCGTGAACATCCAGCTTTGGGATTTGTGTCCTGATAAGAAAGGTCCAGTTAAAAATTCAAATTTTAAAATAACTGAAAAAAAATAGTGATTTCAGAAGTTTTTAATTTATATTGAATTTCAAATAACAAAACATTTTTGTGAATTTAAAAGTTTTTGTGTTGAATTCAGTTTACAATATCTCTAACTCTTTGTGAATTGAGGAAATGCGAAGGTTAATGTCCGAGGTTTTGAAATTTCCACAAAGTGTGTGACTCAACACAATTGAAGTTCCCCGGAGGTTGTAATGTGATTAACTCAATTTTTGGCCCAAATCGCTCTTTTGGCTAGAATTGGCCTTATAGCCCAAATCAGATCTAAATTGAGGTTTTGGATTTGCATGGAGTGAATTAATGAATTCAATGTTATTTCTTCAAGATTATCATGCCGTTTTCTAAGCTGGACCGGAGATTCCTTTTAGTTTGGAACTGTACGCCCAAGTAAACCTCTGCAGGAGATAGCTCAAAAATCTGCCTTCTTTTAGACATGGCAGAACCATCAGAAAAAATTATATTTGTTAAATAATATGACAAATTAAGTAAATACGAAGTGCATTCCAAAAGTTTTCAGAAGAGACATTTATTGATTTCAAAAATTGAATACCTGGTCTGGTGTTCCTGCTGTCCATCTCGAGGTTCTTGACAAAATCCAAAGAAGGATCTGCAATGTAATCAATCCTGACCTGGCATCTCGTCTTCAGTCACTTTCTCACAGACATGACGTGGCTACGCTCTGTCTTTTCAACAAATATTTTTATGGTAACTGCTCTGACGAACTTTTTTTCTCTGGTTCCCCGACTACATGAATTTAAGTGTGCTACTAGATTGGCATTTAGGTCCCATGCTTTTACTGTTGAAATAGTTCAATGTAACCGCCACTTCTACTCCAGCGGTTTCTTTTCTCATACTTCCCGACATTGAAACTCCCTTCTACTCATTTTTCCTTGGTAACCTTCAAAAATGCAACGTCAATAACCATCTTTTTCTCAATCCCTCGAAAACTCAGCCTTTTCTCTCACTTTGACTCTCTGTAACCCCCTGCTAGTGTCAATCCTGTCCTGCTTGGCGTTAAATGATTAAAAAAATGTCCAAAACTCCTATCTCCGTCAAATGAACTCTGACTTCAATGAATTTCTTGTAACGCTCCAGCCACTTTGACGCAACCCCATGTACACCATCAAAAGGGAAGGTGTCAAGATCCCTTGTCACCGCCTTTTTTATCTCAATATCTTCAAAATGACCGTTCCTGAGGTCCCCTTTCAACTTGTGAAACAACCAGAAGTCATAGGGACACGTTTGATCCCCACTTCTATCATCCCGTCAACAAAGCGATTTTACTTTTGTTATGAGCGCCCTGGGAACAAACTTTGCACAAATGTTACGCACATTGAGATTTTCATGAATAATTATGTGTACAGTTACCACACCAACTCCAAACTGAATGCTTGTTATCTTTATAGACACGGGATGGTCGTCCTCCAACCAGCTCTGATGTACTGACGTCCCCCATCCTCATCATGTATCTAATCGTCTCTTGTCTCCTCTCTACCACCTTTGAAGCTCTTATGTCAACAAAAAATAGATGCCCATCTCATAGAAATTAATCCATAAGCAAGCTGGGACATTTCATAAGTTTTTGTAGCATTGTTTCCCATTTCAATAGGAATCTTAATTGCATAGTGAGCTTTCAAATTGCAATGGCTCCTTTTCGTTTGATAGTTGCAATTTGATCAGCGTTTGGCTTTCTCATTGTTCCTCTCGTTCGGTGGTTGCTTCTTTGACAACCATTATCATTTTCGTTGTTCTTTTTCTTTTATCTTGAAGCCATTTTGTCAGCCATTGATGCTCTCGTCGATCCTCTTTGTTTTTTATAGTTTCTACTCTCGATCAAATGAAATTTGGCAAAACCTCTCTTCTGTAGTAGTAGTGTGAGAAAATTGCTAACGGGAATAAATAATTTTTATCCAAATTTCCGAGAAAAAAGTTTACATTATTTACATATGGCCTCATATTTGTTGCTATTATCACAATTTCTCTTTAATACGGGCAACATTTGAAGAATTTCGAGTTGAATACATTTTTTAATATTCGTTGTAAATTGTAAATAAAGTAATAAATAAATAAATATGATTTTGTATAATTTTGAAGACTGCCAGAAAAACGAAATAATTGGCGAAAATTTAGTGATCAAAAGAAATTGAAGTAACCTGTCTGGAAAATTCATTAAATAATTTATTTTTCAGAATCATTCCAACATTAGGATGCCCAAAGGGTTCATCTGAACACTGATGGCATAAAAACAACAAGGTTAATGATAATTTATTCCAAACGATAAATACAATTTCAGTTTGACAAAATTATAACGAAAAGCCTAAATCCTAAAGCCTAAATTATTTCATTTATGATGATATAAAAGTTTTGGTTTTGAAAGTTTAATGGCTATATTTATTAGTAATATTTTACATATATTTACAATTAAAAATGTCCGCCCTTTGCTGTCATCATAGCCCTTAATCTCTTCTCAAATGAAGTGTATTCACAATTTCTTCACTCAAATTGTACCACAATGTCATAAGAACTTCTTTCCGCTTTGACACACCCAATTAGATATAGAGCAAACATCGCTCTCCAAAAGCGACCTTATTGTAAAGTCGATATGATTAATGTTAGAGTTTCATGGAGGCCAGATTGACTTGTCCAAAAATCCAAGAGGGAAATTATGTCTTGCACTGGTTCTGCGTCAAATTGGCCGCGCGTGCGGCAGATCCGTGTTGAGTGAAGATATAATGACTTGCAAATGTGGCTGACAACCAGGACAATGCATATCCAGCTGCAAAATTTGTTAAATAAATAATAAAGAAAAATCCTTGCGACAAAAGGTGAAGATTCTCGAGCGAATAAATTGGTTTTGAAACAGAGAGAAAGAAAAAATGGTAAAGTTGTAATGTGATTAATTGAATTTGAATGACACGCAATGATTAATTGATTGAGAACAAACATTTTCTTCAATAGACATGACACACAATGTTGGAAACACATTCGGATGGAAACACAAACTGATGGAAAGAAAATACATGGAGGATGATGAATAGATTCTGAAAAGAAAACAGTAAAACCATGAAAATGGTAAAATTATTAAATTACCTGATGTTGTTGGAATTGTTAAATGAGTTTGGGAATACGGAAAAATGGATGATGAGGGAAGGATAAAATGACGCAGAAAAATTAATTGATTTGGAAAATATTGATTAAATTGTTGCTGCTGCTGCTGGCGGATGATGATGATGATGATGATGATGATGATGATTAAATTGCTGCTGCTGATGTTGATGATGATTACAGATGATGATGATGATTAAATTGCTGCTCCTGCTGCTGCTGCTCCTGCTGCTGCTGATGATGATGATTATTAAATTGCTGCTGCTGCTGTTGCTGATGATGATGTTGATGATGACCGATGATGATGATGATTAAATTGCTGCTGATGATGATGATTAAATTGCTGCTGCTGCTCTTGCTGCTGCTGCTGACGATGATGATGATAACGGATGATGATATGATTTATTTTCAAAATATTGACTAAATGGATGACGAACGTAAAATGTCTTATTTGAAAAATTTCGAGTGAATTTATGGCTGAAGTGTTAATGAATTTTAAAAATATTATCTAAAAAACTTGCCGACAGAATGCATAATTCTGTCGGCAAGTTTTTCAGTAAATACATCCATTCAAAGCAATTTCGAAAAAATTAATAATATTGAAAACAGAGTTTAAAACGATCCTGGTAGAAGGATCAGTTAATTTTGAAAATAGTGATTAAAAATGACGATAAAAGAATAATTAATTTCTTTTGAAAACATGGAAAAGGTGTTTAACGTCCATTTGCCGTCTGCTTATTCTCTACCAAGAATTCCTCTGTTATTGAATGTTAAAATATGTGAAAGGTTAATCCATGTAAATGGGAACGTCTATTTAATCTGCCCGATAATCTGGACAGTCAGTTGATCCTGTTGCTTCTTCCAACAGATTGGATAGTGGACCAATAAAACTTTAATGATAATTGAATCTATTAGTGTTAAATATATAAGTTACATTTGTATATATACTTATCTGTAGGTACATCAATATGGTCGAAACAAATGAATGCACCTTCGAAACATTTAATATATTTTATTTTATTTTTAAAATCTAAATCAAGTACTTACTCCATTATCTGTCTATATTTCTGAGATGAGGTATTATGTATCCGGGTAAGACAGTGGTGAACTTGGAGAAGGGAATTAAAAGAAGATAACTGATAACTGACATCCGTTAGACATGGTACGTGGAACTAGAACAGTCTACCCCAGTGAGCGAAATAAAGGGTTCAGTTCAACATTCAAACCACCTGAAGAAGGCCGGAGCGTACAACGGCCGAAACGTTGTAATAAATATGGCGACAAAGATGAGGACAGTAGTCCGAATAATGTAAATCGTGTACTTACTCCATTTTAATTAAATCTTTAGCATTTGTACCATAACGAATGATTTTTATTTCTGAAATCATTTTTTATGAGAAAATATAGGGTAAATATTTTTCAGGTGAGTTACGCCCTTTTATTTATATCTGTGCATGCTTCTAAAATCAAACCTTCAACTTTCCTAATATTTACACATAAATCTTAAAAAGATAAATGCCCGGATGTCAAATCAGTTGAACATTTATTCAATATGGCAAGTTCTTACGTAGAAAAATGCCAAAAATCCGAACAAAACATGTAATAAAACTAACAAAATATTTAGTTTAGACATGTGTTTTTTATATAAAATATATTGTAGACTTTCGGTTATCATAGGCTTGGTCGGGAAATGGACAACAGTGAGGAGCTTATCCTTGAGTGGACGAGCTGGAGCTGGGAGCGTAACGATGGGGAACTTGTCCAGTTAGTTGCAAAAGGTAACAGCATATTTACAGAACAATGTCTGTTGTACAGATTAAAGGAAAAACGTCTGTACAATATTTGGTCATCACAACAAATTTTGTTGTAAGGAATTTTGACAGTGAAATAAAGATTAAAATCTTCTTACTGACAAAATCTTGAATGCTTTGAAATCGTTAAAGATTGCGTTCAAATTAGCATTTTCATTTCATTTACATAACAGTTTGGGCTGAAAAGGTTGTGAGAAAAAGAGGGAAAGTTCTTGTTATCAATTTAAAACGCTTATGTAATAAGCCTAAAGAAAGAAAGAAGGGAAAAAAAACATTACCTAGGTAACTAGCAAGATGAATTCAAGTAGAAAGGTGGGCACATTCCTCAGCTAAAATGTCCTTGAATGAGTTTTCAAAATATAGAACAGCTGCGATGTAAACAGATCATTTTAGGTTACTGGGTCTCACGATTGTATAAAGAATCATATTTCTTTGACCACACTGCTTTATTATATAAAAGACATTTAAATCTTTAGATTCTTCTTCTTCTTCTTCTATGTGTCATGTCCCTTTAGGACGTTGGCGATCATGGGTCTCCAAAATTTCCTGTTCTTAATAAATGTTGCCTTTGTTCTATCTCTCCTAAACCCTGTTCGGTCAACTATTTACAAAAGATCGTAAGGTAGGCTATGCGCTTTTTTCACATGTCCCTCTTGACTTCAATACGCCCTATGAAGAATTTTCTAAGCCCTCTTTCCTCATTATGTGCCCTAGAAACTTCAACTGTCTCTTCCTGGTGTTAAGTAAAAATGTCCTTTTTGCTTCCATTTTCTCTCAAACTTCATTGTTGCTCACATGTTCAGTCTATGGTATTCTTGGGTGGTTATTTTTTAAAAAATCTTTGCTTGTTTTATGCATATTATGCCCGCTATATATCAAATATTCTTAAATTAATTATTAATCAATTATTTTATATGTTAATATGACCTCCTGAACATTCGACAACCTTTATGTGTTTTTCAACCAATGCTTTAGAGTTTAACATTACTTGCAACAATTTTTATTGCTTCCCAAAGATCTTCTTTGCTTGAATAATTTTTTTCCATTCTCATATAAATGTCTTAAAATAAAGAACAATGCATTTTCTAACGGACTAATATCTAGAGAAACCATATGTTTCATTCCATTAATTTGGTGTCTTTTGGATAATGTGAGAAATATTCAAGTTTTTTGAATGTGCAGGAGAATGTTCTTGAATAATTTTGCTTAAAATGTTTCTATTAAAACCTTAACCACTGAAAAACGTCTTGTCCAAGATCGTCTCGGCATTTATCTTGATGCCATCATCAACATTGGAAGAGTCGAGAATTTGGCATTCTACAATACTAAGCCAAAGCGTTACTTCACATTTGACCTGTTATCTTGTATGTCATGTTAGCTGACTATTTTCATTAATAATTCACTCATTTGCCCAGATATCAGCTTCATTCAATGTAGCAATGCATTCTTTACTTATAATGTTTCGAAACTAGTTTTCATGTACTTCTTTAGCCAATATATTGATTCTTCTTTTGGGATTTAAGAGTATCTGTTTGGTGCTATCTTGTCTGTAAGCAATGGAGTCTGCATCTTATTTTTCTGTTAATATTCGAAACACCAGATTCTTCAAATATCCCCATGCTGATCAATGTATCTATCTTCTTTTAATATTTCTTAAAGAGTTTTTTCTGGGATTCTTAAACCTATTTTCATGTTCTCACTTTACCAATATTTTCATTTTTTTTTTTTTGATTGTTGCGTGATTTCTATTCAAGTCTTTTACAATTTCGAAATCTATCATTTTATCGTATGTTACGATCCATGGTACAAATATGAAAATACCTATCATTGACGTTTCTATTATATAAATTTGTTTTAAATATGGTGAACAAAGTCACACAATAAAATCTCACATCAGCAGAACCGTTAATATAAGATGAGATTTATATTGTATATCTATTACATAAATAAATCCGAAAAGTTTACCAACATGTGTTGGTTAATAGTAATTTTATTGTCAAAATATAATAAAATCTGACATAGTTAAAACAACTTTGGAAAACCTTTGTTCCCTAGCAATCATAAACTTTCACGCGGCCATAATTAAAATAACAAGCTTTATAGGATGGATTGCAGAACTAATAAGGACTTCAACTCTTTCGGTAAGTGTTTTAAAGTCTTGACTGACAAGCACAATGTCACTGTAAACAAGTAAAACCATCAATACCCCTCAATGATTCAGTTGTACATATGGCGTTGTAGCACATCCTATCTTGATATTTATTAAACTAAATTGGGGCAGGTTCAAGACCATGAGAATGATCATATCCAAACTACGTTTGCTACAAACTGTCACAATGGATTTTGTGACATAATTCAACAGAAGATTCGCAGTGAACAAAAAAAATATATATATATATATATATCGATGATTTAATTCCTTTGTACGTGAAGTGATTTTAACCTAGACATTTAAATTGTAAAAGTCAACGGTTCGCTTTGCTATATAAATATTACGAATGACCATTTTTGACACCCAGAAAATTTCTAACATCACACAAAGTTCGACGTGAAACGTGCTTGACAGAGAATGTTGTTTATCAAGCCACTGTGAAAATCGACAAGGGAAACAAATATGGTATATTTTGGGTCCACCGAACGCGACTATGGAAGAAGAGATTTTGACAGCTAAAACATTGTTCCAGCTTGGGAACGTCGTGAATTTAACCCTTTTAAAAGGTTTCTAAAGATGTGTTCCAACATCGTTTTATATTTGACATATATATTACACTGACGACATGTGAACCACACATTATTGTAGGTTGATTTGTCGGTTATTTTTGTTGTCATCATGCCAATCATCACATCACAACCAAGCTAAAACTAGTAAGACAAGACGAATATAAGTAGATAAAAGCAAAATATTATATAGTAGTATTAGTAGTCGGCACTCGATCGCATCTTATGATCGGGATCGTCGTTCTTTCTCCTTATTTCCTTTCTGCCCTCTGATGGCGCTGACAGAGATGGCGGTGTAAAGGCCCAGCATACTCCTGAAGAGTAATCAAATAGACTTTGACGGGACAATTCACGTGAATCTGACTTTGGTGGACAACTCTGCGCGACGGAGAAGTCCACACACTTGTCCAGAAGAGCCTCCCTCACGGCTCAATATATAACACTCAAAGAAAGACATTGCAAAGAAAGACTTAATTCTTGATTTTAATATTATACTGTGATGGAAAGCAACCATAGCTGTTCCTAACTCAAACTACTCGACCATAAAAGAAATGATCGAGCTCACTATTAGGCGGTAGTCAGATTGCCCTGAATAAAGCTTCACGACAACCCGAAACGTTCGTTTCTTTCTCTTTATACATTTATATACAGCGTAACCCTGATATAAGAGAAACCCGGATATAAGAGAGATTGTATCTGGTCCCAAATTAGAGACATACTTACCTAAACAAAATAGACCAAACCCTGATATAAGAGAAACCCGGATATAAGAGACTTCTTCTCCGGTCCCGACAACTCTCTTATATCCGGGTTACACTGTATTTATAAATTTATATATTTATAAATATATTTATGATATAAATTATAGATATATTTATAATTTATATAAAGAGTAACAATACGAAAAAAGACAGCGGTGAAGGCAAGCATAAGTATAGTTGTTTCCCCCTTAAACTACCCGACTATAAAAGAAATAGTCGAACCTCACTTATGGGTAGTAGTCAAATTGTATTGAATAAAGCTTCCCTACAAGTTTAAATATTCGTCTGTTTTTCTTTACGAAAACAAACAATGGAAACAAACCCAAACGAAATTAAATATCTTTCGCCACAGAAGATGGTATTTTAAAGTGTGTCTAAAATATTTAATATATGTATAAAATCAAAATAAGTATAAATATTTTATATTTGTCATCCATGGAGATTATATCATTTTGAGACATACGGTGGCCGTTAATAATTAAGTATAACTCAAGACTTCAATGTTAAAATAAAACAGTATTTAATTACAACCTCAGATAAATACTTTTTTTTTAATCGTTTCACCCCAAGCAAGTCGGGAAGCCACTAGGACGCAAATGGTTACAGAAGATTTGGAGCAAGATCAGATAGGAGTGAGAGGAAAGGATGAGGAGAAGGATAGTGAATAGATAAAGGTAACTGGAGATGTCGATTGACATTACATTTGAATAGTTGGAGATTATAGCTCTCAGGGAAACAGGAACAGGGAAGGGAGTTCCACATGCGAGAGGTGCGAAATATGAAGCTATTGGAGTAGAAGAGACGGCTACATTTAATAGTTTCAACAGAACAAAGAAGTAAAAGTCAACCAATGATAATTAACCATTTCTGTGAATACCTTGTTAGTAGCGAGGCTCGGCTTAACGTCCGGTAAATCCTAAATCACACCAATTCGACTGGATAGTTCCACTCGATAGTCACTCAATAATCACTGCAGTCAGTAGCCTGACATCGCTATTTATACACCTGGCGAAAAACATATATTTGTAAGTCCAGAGTGTCACGTTCGGACCTCGGTGACAGTAGTTACTTATTTTCTTCCTATATGACACATAACTATTTACTCTTGTCGTAATAACAATTTTGATTTGTTCGATGAGGGTCAAATTGGTAGATGATCTCAAAAAATATGACCTACACTACATTGGAACATCAAATGATATTTTAATATTAAAACATCCAAAACGAAACTGCTCTCTTTTGATAATCGGTGAGAAACATTTTGCTATCCAGCAGCATGACTGATGCTAACCTCCATGAAATGACGGCGCTTTCTCAGTATATTGAATTAATGTTAGGTCTGTTGCTAGGAAAGTTCGTTCACATTGTCGTGCTAGACAATCTTTCTCACCAGACTCTATCTTACAGAATTATAAGTCTACCATTTGTTCATGCATTAAATATTGCTATCACATCTGATCTGGTGCTTCTGTTGTGTATTTAGAGATTCTTGATAAAATACATATAAAAGTCAGCAATGTTATTGGTCTTAACCTGTTTCAGTTCCTTTCCCACCGCCGTAACGTAGCTTCTCTGTGATTTTTCCATAAATATTTACATAATAATTATTCTGATGAGCATTTCCCTTCGTAGTACGCTTGAACCCATAAAGCCTCGGTACTAAGGATTTTATGAATTAAAGCGTACTATACTCAGTTGCAGGGAGTTACTCAACATTTTGCAGTTGAAATGGAACCGTAAGTTCTATGTGAACATTTTCTTCTCTGGCACTTCTTGTTCGTGGAACTATCTTTTGCCTTCTTATTTTCAAATCAACTTTGATCTTCAAAAAAATAAAGGCAACCTCAGTCATCATCTTACTTTTATTGTTCACCCTCCTTAATTTTGCTTTTTCTCAGATTCTTTCACACTCAGTATCCCCCTGTAGTGTTTTTATCACCTTTTTGTGATGAAAAGATTAACAAATATATATTGAGAGAATATTTTATCAAACATGCCATGATGGTCAAGTTCATCGAAGCATGTTACGATATAATCTTTATTATAACATTTAAAATCATTCAAGTAAGAAAACACAAAAATATTGATAACGATAAATACATGTGTGCGTGAGAGAGAGAGAGAGAGAGAGGGGGAGGGAGAGGGAGAGAAAAAGAAAGAGAAAGACGACCACATTCTGTCCGGAATGTATCCGGCAGCCGGAATGTATCCGGCAGCCGGAATGTATCCAGCGATTTGTAATCTTGAGAACCAGTTATGCCGAATTCATGTAACCAGTCAAAAAGCACATGACTGCGTATGTGTGGACGTTCTCCTCTGAAATTACTCAGTCGCATTCCCAATGGCCGACCGCATAGATTTTTCACGTCTTGCGAAAGGGCGTTTTTGGATGAAACATCACTTACGCAAGCGTCTGCAGGCGTTAAAAGCGAAGAGATTTCAGACCATGGACTAAATTAGAGAGAACACAATGAGGTAGCTTATAGTGTTCCAAAAAAGGATATTTTGGGTTGTTTTGTAAAGTAGAAAAATACTTTGAAATAGGTCGAGTATTTTTAGCATTTTCGGACAGGCGGGTGAATGATTTATTTAGATCTAAAAGCAAAATACCACATTCATTTAAAAAGGAAAAGAACGAAAAAGAGTCATTGACCATTTAATAAAAAAAAATATTTTTTTTAATTTTTACTTCTACTAAACGAAGAAGTAAAAATTAAAAAAATATTTTTTATAAATGCGTCATGACTCTTTTTCGTTCTTTTCCTTTTTTTTTTTTTTTTCGTATTTTGCTTTTAGCTCTAAATAAATCGTTCACTCCCCAGTAATTTGCAATCACTTGATGAAATGCATTGATACGCATTGAAACACTACTGCAATCGTGTAGCGATTTTTACATCATGTTATATATATATATATATATATATATATATATATATATATATATATATATATATAAGATTTGGTTATATATTCGAAAAAGTACTGTCATTGTTTTGCCTGTCATTGACATCTTTATGCAAACTGTTTTCCCATTTTTGGACTTCTCCTTTTGAAAATATTGCAAAAACTATGGCTCCCAAACAAGCAAAAGAAGCACACACAATGAAAACTTTCTGCCATTCTTCCTGCGTTCCGTTATGGGTGAGTGCCCCTGCCAAAATCGGGGCTAAAAAACCAGGAACGGCACTTACTGTGTTGGTCACTCCAAAAAGCAATCCAGCATAACTAGGAGCTATGTCTATGTGGTTTACAATAAAACCACCCGCACTAAAACCCATGAATGCCCCGGCAAAGAACAGAAACCAAACAGCCACTATGGCATTGGAGCAGTTTATAAAACCGATGGAGACCATAAAAACAGCTGTACCGACAAAAGATATCGACTGCATAAAAACGCGCGTCGCACGAACAGTTAGATAACCCCGACGGATGATGAGGTCGGCGAGTGTCCCAACAAAACTATAGGTGATTATTTGCCCGAAATAAGGAACCGAAGACATGAAACCATTGGTTTTGATGTCAAAATATAGAACCTCTTTCATAAATAGAGGCAACATGGTATGTAAGGTAAATAGGGTCCAATTGTTGCAAAAATGGCAGATAATTATTGCCCAAACAGCTTTTGACGTCAATATACTCTTCCAAGGAATATGCTTGACGCGTGCCTGACACTTGATAGTGTTTTCCAAAAACTCGAGTTCTTTTGCGGTGATACGTGGATGGGTCTGCGGGCGTTCATACACGATATAAAACCAAAATATGCTATACAAAAACGCAAAGATTCCGGTTAGGTAAAAAACAGATCCCCATCCGTTATCAAATCCATTAGCGCATAAGTAACCTGAAACGGACATTGTAATAATGGTTCCTATCAAAGGACCCGAATATGAAATGGCTATCAGCTTTCCTCTTTCGCATGGTGGAGCCCAACGACCCCACAAGGAATGTATGGCTGGAAAGAAGGGTCCTGAAAGCAAACCAGATATTACTCTCAGTGCCAAAGTCCAGTAGCCGCTTACTCGAGACAAGACGGGATAAAACAGTAGCAGAATCGCCGAAGTTAATAGACAGTATCCAAAAACTCTTCGGCCGCCGAACTTATCGGCTAAAATCCCACCCAAGAAATTAGTAAACGTGTAACCGTAATAAAAACCGGCTAGAATATTAGCAACGAGAAAGTCGTTCCATTCGAACTCTCCAACGTCAGAATTATCCAGGTTTTCAATTGCCAGAATGCAGGATGAATCTATAGTTATATTAGCATTCTCCAACGGTATCTTTTTTTTGACCATGCAAACGATAGCGACACTCATTCCCATTCGAACGGCCAAAACGAACATCATACCAATGAGACTGACATAGCAAAATATCCAGCGTTGTGAAAACCATTTAGGGACATCGTTTCCTGGTTTCACAACCTGGGGGCGCTTTTTAAGGTTCTCAGTTTCACTAGGGTTTACTAAGCATTTGTCAGTCAGGACGCTTTGATTTTCTTGTTCGTCTTCTACTGATTCTGTTTGTCGCCCTTCTTCCACCAGGTACATTCCTGTCGATGATGCCGCCATCTTGGAGACCTATTTACAGAACGAAAAGGTTTTCATTCAAGGTTTTCATTCATAAAAATTCTTTTGTGCTCGTTTTATTTTAAATCTGGAAAACATTTTTCATTTTTTATCTTCATTTTCGTTTTTATATTTTTTCATTTTAATATTTCAACGCCTTTTTTCCCGTGATTTGCAAAGAAAATAGCTCGAGTGAAAGACGAAATTCGCTAGAATTTAACAGGTTTTCAAGTGGGTTTCTTTCTTATTAGTTCTGTCACGTATTTCGCCTTCTGAATGGGGGGGAAAAAAAAACTCTTCACGTTTCAATGGGAAACTAGTAATGATTAATCGGTTCTTATTTCTTTGATTATTTACGCTTATTTTGTTTTTCCTCTGATTTTCATTAATCCTATTTTGTTACGCTTCATTCTGGTTTTAGCAAAGAAACAAATAAATTTCAAAATATTTCCTCCATTTTAGTGTGGGGGTCTGCAACTTTTCCCGCCCATTGTTGCATCCAAAATCTAATTCCACAATAACTTGTGATCTGATTGAGATTATAAAGAATCCATGCACTTACAGTTGGTAAAACAAGGACTCCAAAATTTGATTATGTAATTGAAAGTTATATGCAATAATGACAAAAGTCTTATTGGAGATTAGACTTCTGTTGTTTCAGTCATTTCCGCTAGGCCACAAGGGAGGATTGTCTAATGTACAAGCAATTCAGCTTCAAAAGAAACAGGCCCACAAACGCATAAGACATGCACTGTATGTAGAAATAGTTTTATTATCAAAAGCTCTTTTGCAGTGATCTTTTACTTTTGACGAAAAACAAAAAAAAATCGAGTACTCGATTTCTCCTTTCCTTTTTTGGTGAATTTAGTCTTCCTGGTTCTCAACGAATTCATTATTGGACTCCACACGGTTCCAAGAATTTTGAAAATAGTCAAAGACAAAGTAAAATATAGGTTAATGTTTCAGGATTTCGTCATTTTTCTTGGCACGCACCTCTACCTGGAATTAACATTTACCTGCGCCGAATCGTTCCAAAAGAGATTTTATTTCCATTTTACCCTATCTTGCATTTACACATACACTGTTTTTTTTACCTTTTCTCGTTTCACCCTTTCTTCTTTTTCTCTTTTTATATCTCTCTGCTTATAATCTTCTCATTTGAAATGTTATATTTAATGGCGTTTTGCCAAAAAGGCCGACTCAAGGATACGCACATTTCTGCATCAAATCTCTGTTCCTATCCTCATTCTCACAGAGTTGCAAAACAGGTGAGCGGCTTGTTTGGCAGGTCGCGGTAATCGTCCGGTGTTTTTAGAAAATAGGCCAAAATTAGATTCAAGTATTCATTTATATCTTTAGAATATTTTTCTTATGCTTTTCCTATTCCCGTCCAGTTAAGAGTTTTGCTGTCGGCTATTCCGGACGAAATGTCTACCGATTGTTTGACGCTATTTGACCGCGGTTGCTACTGATCAATCTCATGGAATTTTCAAAACTGACGATCATATTAATCCGTTTTTTCTTTTATTTCTGCAATGAAAAAAATAAATAAATATAGTTGGAAAAAATTATATAATTTTTTTTGTGAATATTTACATAGATTTAAGTAAAAGATGAAATTTACCTGTTTTATCTTCATCTTCAGTCATCCTCCCCTCACCCTGCAAAATCCTGAAATGGTATCGAAATATTTCCTTTCTCATGCATTGAATAAAATTTAATCAGCATTTGATCACAATAAGAGAGTAGGAACAATAATTTATAATTATTATAATAGAAAAACTTTTTAGGTCACATCGGGGTGGTTTTCTGTGGAACCCTCCTCTGGTTAGGATAGACGCTTTTTTTGTGTACCTAGTTAATATCAGTAAGTGTCATTCTCGGCTTGTTCTCGGCTCCTTCTTTGGTTATGATCCAAGTCGAGATTCCTAACCTCCCCAGTTTATTTTTGGCCCCTTTTTTTCATCTTGACTGGATCAGATATTTTCCTTTTACATGACCATATTTATTTTATCCTTTCCCATTCCCTTAGCGAGAGAAAGTCTCTTGATTTTGTCTGAAGACAGAATGCAGCGACCTCTCTTAAATCTTTTGAGGGTTTGACGGGTCCAGCTAACATCAGTGATATTTTTAGTTTATTTTTTAGACTCATCCCACCCCACCATAATCGCGTATCATTTACACATTTTTATATATAGATTTCTATGCTCATTAAATTTTTTATGTCATAGGGATGTGATTTTGTAGGTCCCCCTGAGTGTATACGGCATTATGGTATATGGAGGATTGAATGAAGATGGAAGAGTTCTTAGGATGGATGTGCAATTTGTAACAAGTGACTGGGCCGTGAATCGGATTACCTACGTATAAGATAAGTGACGACCAGCCACAAACCTTTCTCCCTTTTAGGCCTTGTGCCAAAATTGTATTTTTTTTACAATAAATCTCAACAAGACTTGGGTGCTGAAGAGTTTTGGGCCTTAATAAGAATTCCTTGCAAAAAAAAATAATTTGATTTTTCGTAATTTCAATAGATTTGTGTAGTTACTATAATGTAGAAATGCACAGCAGCCAATCTTAATTATGTGACGCATACAACATTTGTTCTGATAGTAAAGTCTACTAAATTCACGGTACAATTGTGGATATTTAGGTTACTGCTGGGGTTAAACTTTGGGAATAAAATAAGATAAAATAAAATAAGATCCAACCAAAGAGCCATCAATTCGGACACTAAATAGATGTGGCCTATCACAATCAGGAGGTTTCGTAACCCCTGGGGGTCGTGGGAGAAGAACATGTACTACAGCCGTAGCAGTAGTGGTGTGTCTTAGGCAAGCTAGCTGGACTGAGCCCAACCCTCTCCAGTCTTGTTTGAATTCAGAGTTTTCCTTCTCCAGCCAAGGCTATAGGGCCCAGTCTGTTTTGTTATTTACCCATAACTAATGAAAGAAGAGATGGATTAACACCTTTGCCGCGGTTATCTGCGCATAAATGAAAGTAATAAACTCGACTGGAATTCGAACTCTGTTCACCGATTTCCTATACCGAGTCAGTATTCATTACACTACCGCGTACTCAAACACTAAAATCAAATATTTCACTAAATAGATGTAACTTATGCTTGATCACAGATACCACGTATAGAACGTCAAGAAGTTATCTCTGAAAGATGTACTCTTAATATATATGGCATGTGAGTTACATATTCTTGTAGATTTATTGTTAATGCAGACCCCATCAGCTTTGCTCAATGTTAAAGAAGTCATTACTCCGTGTTTTATTACTTATGCAACTAGTTAGTTGTTGTACATCGTTTACAAACTTTCAAAAACGAGAATTGGTTGCACATGAACTTAGAGAATCGAAAACTGCCATTGATAGCATTTGTCATTCATATTTTCATCAAGAAAAATCATTCGGATGACAAAAGAGACACGAACGATGAATAATAGATTGATTATACGAATCGAAAATGACGAACGCCGTAGAAATATCGAAGACAGTCTCAAATATCTCAAGAAATTTAGTCGGGGAAAAATATATTCTCCATGTCTGTTGGGATTCAAAAGAAAGTCTTTTATCGGAATTGTTTGAATCTCGACAAACTACTGCTGGATATTTTGCTGCCATAAACAACTGACTTCTTGCAAACGAAATTGGAATAAAAAAGACGTGTTTTTTTGTTGTTGTTGTTTTTTGTTTGTTTGTTTTACGCAAGGAAATCAACTAATGAATTTTCTCCAGGACAATGCCAGTCCTCCTTCTACCATGCAAACGATCAGGTAATTGTAGTGGGAATGTTTTCCTCGTGTATTTACCACAAGTGAAAATTTCAAATTATCCTTTGTTTTGTTTCAGGCCACATTCTTTGTTTGCTTCGTTGTTACAGCAAACCTTTGTTCTTTTATAATAGAATAAAACTGTTTAGATGAGAAGCGGTGTCAGGTTATAGAAGACCGGGGAAAACGGTTTGATAACTGATAATGACGCTATGAATTTAAATTTTAAAAAATTTTTCAAAGACTATTAGTAACATTTTTAGTGGTCCAATGCGAATATATCTGATTGTTTAGCCGCGCTTAAAATAGTTTTTTTTTTTTTTTTTTTTCCACTGATGCACTCACTTCTGCTCGTACCGTGTAACCCAGCGCTATCTGCAGCATGATCGGATCACCGGTATCTAAACCGATCCCTCCACCAGGCTTTATTGGGGAGGAGGGTGAGATGACCAAGGTCTTTCAAAGGGCGGATGAATATTCTCGTCGAGTCAACGACCAGCTAGCTCAATGAGGTACACTACGGGTTTAACAGTTATATAAGCAACCAGTGCGACTGATGGCACAATAATCGCTGGGAGGAGGGCTTTATTTCACTGAAAATGGTGGTCCAGCAATGGAATCAATTAGATTCAGGTTGGAGGACATCGACTGTGGTTCCACCTGGAGAAAGATAGGTGCCACCAGGTCTACATGTCCGACCTAAATATACTAAAGGAACTGGTCAGATGCTCATCCCTGAAACGACCAGACGGCCACACCTATAGCGATTATATTTAAACTTATATCGCTAAAATCCATGCCCAAATGCTCCAGTGGTTGAAAGTTTTGAAGCACGTGTAAGACAAGTGCTTTCTGTTTCATTAATACTGATTTTAAAATATACATGTAAATACGTTTGCAAGCCTGGTAGAATCATGTAGAAAGTGTGTTGGGGAATTTGTTACGAATTTAAATAGAAAAATTAAACCGCGCATTTTGCTGTAGCAACAAAACATTAAAAGAAGAAGAAGATTATTATTAATATTATTATTATTATTATCATCATCATCATCATCATCATCATCATCATTATTATTATTATTATTATTATTATTATTATTATTATTATTATTACAACACATATTTTTGAATAGTTTATCTGTTTTTGTCTGAAAAATAAAATTTGAAATTAAATATTTGTATCCGATCCATTCTCCTGCTATTAATTTCAAACAGTTTTGGAATTCGGAATAAAGGTTTGATGAATCGAGAATTGCAAACTATGGAAGGTTCGTCTTTCATGTATAACGCATTACCCAGTTAGGTTACTAAGTGTTTTTGATCAACGAAAATATCATCTTTACAGTAATCGTTTTTTTTTTTATTTCATGCTGTATTGATAAAATCAAGAGAGAAAAAATTCATAACATTCCAATTCCACTCATTTTCACTTTTCAGGTGAAAATTATTGGAAATTTATTTTGTTTTCCTTTTCTTTTGTCATTTCAATTTTTCCAAAATTAAGGAGAATCGTAAACATAAGCTTCTTCTTTTGGGAATTAATTCAATAAAATGATCGGTATGTGGTATAATAGATAAGGGTTTTAGCGCGTCTGTAGCTGTGTAGTTGTGGCAACTCTGAGACGCAGGAAGGATTTGATCCATGAATGACTATTGGAACTAAAATGATAACAAAATCTATGTCCGATTTATCAACTGCTGTGTGTCATTCACGAGTAACAGTTTGCAAGGCTACATCATGTGAATTCTGGATAGATATCGGTGATACTTAAAAACTGCGGATGGCCACCGGTAATACGGAAATTCATCTACCAAATTCAAAGTTAATACCGCTCAGTTGTCGTCGACCAAGACAGATAGCATTGCTGATACAAAGGTAGCGCTTACTGTTCTTCTTTTTTATTTAAGTGTCTCTTTAGGACGATAGCTATGATGGCTCTCTCCAACTTCCTATCCTTGTAACTCTTAATGCTGTTTATAGTTTAATTCTTTCTATCACACTCTGTTCTGCCATCCATTTACACAAGTTCATTTGGTAGACTACTTGCTGTTTCTCTCTTGCTTTCAGTAGACCTTGAGAGCGTTAAATTCTCCAAGTTTCCTTTCCTCGTTATGTCTCACAGAAATTTCAACTGCACCTTTTTTATGTATCTTTGTCGTTACCATTTTCCTTCACCCTGCGTTAGTCACCTCGGATTTTCGAAAACGTGTAGTCCCCTGGTATCAGCCTCTCACTACAACTGATCTACAACTGCGCCGCATCGGGTGCTACACATCCCCACTTAATCAGAAGAGTTGTGAGAGGGAGCAAAAGAAACAGGTTACCAAGTATGAATGACGGGTGTTTTCCTACATTTGACTAACGCAGGGTTGAAAATTATCTTTCCTCTTCTATAGAGCCACGCCTATCTTACTTGAAGTCTTTTCTTCATTTATGAGGAAATTATTCAGCATCATGATCCTAATTCAGGTTAAGAATGAAGCAAAAAACATTTCTGTTTGTTAACCGAATACTTATTGCCCACAAATAAATATCTGCAGAATTATCTTCATCATTTCTGTTCAGCAGTAAAGTACTTGTTTTATTCCTAGCTGATTAGAGTCAGAGGCAAGATTATCCGGCTACATAGTTTCCATGTTGCAAAACTAGAGGCAAAAAAATAGATATGTCTCACCTCGGGATTAAGAAATGACTAAAATAGAAGAGTTTTGTAATTAGACGTCAATAGTAAAGCCAAAAACTGATGATGTGGAGAAACGAGAAAAAAATATTAATTAAGAAGGGCTTAATTCTTATTTTGTTCCCCACAGGTCAAAGTTTAATCTACTTTTGCTTATCACCATCTTACCAAATAATGGCGGCTGGCCCAAGCGGATTATTGGCTCGAGATGAAAAATAGCACGAGATTCAATAACTTGCAGCCGGAATTTAAAGTGTTTGGTATTTACGCTAATCGTGCAAAATCCGACGCTACATCGACGAAACTGTTTTTGCTTGTGTGATTGCTTGTATATGCTTTTACCTGTATATACATATGTCTGTCTGACTCACATAATTTTCTTTTGCATAGTTTTTTATATGTATGTTTGTCTTCTTTTTTCTTCTTTTAACTTTTATTTTTTGCATTTTTTCTTCCTCTATTTCCTGTGTAAATTTACTTCCTTGTATTTGCGTGTTCATATATTTACTTATACATACCTGCTTGTGCCTTATTATGTGAATGTGTTTGTCCTGTCATTTGAAAATTTCCTCCACTACCGATCTCCTTATTTGAATTCAGACTGCCACCTATCAAATACGTGAAATAATCGAAGATACTTTTTTCATCAGCGTCAAACTTAACTGATAAATTGGCACTTTGCTAAGAACAATAAAATATATTTTTTTCCTCCTAGTTTCATTCCCGAATAATCTTGAAATAAACATGAGGCTTCGTTAACTTTAGAATTTGACATTTGAAATTTTTAATTTTAAATTCAACTCTTAATTTAAAATTTGATTTTTATATTGATTTCTAATTTAATCTAATTTTAATGCACTCATTAAAAGATTGTATTTATACTAGAGTGTCTTGTCATGTTATTTTAAATTATAAAACTCATATTCAGATTGGTCATCATAGGTTACATAACAATATTTTCCCTACTGAGGGGATTTGGTTGGTTTTTGAACTCTTAAAATGGTTTGTTTTCCATTCAACATCATCACCTTATATATATATATATATATATATATATATATATATATATATATATATATATATATATATATATATATATATATATTATTTCATCTGTATTTGAATTATTATAATTCTTCCTACTACGCAGTTTCCTGGTTCATGTCCACATTTCAAGGATCCTTATTATATAAAAGTCCTATTTTTTTTTATTTGTGTTTTCTTAACTCTGTTAGTGACACTCGCAATCGGCAATTCGTTCGGGTGTCTATCATTCTGTTCATAAATGCAAGTTCTTCACAAGAGTAAAATTCCAATACGCAATTGTAACAGATGCTTGTATGTTCCCAAGCACAATCGGGTTCAGAAACGCTCAGAAATCTTTCATTGTGTATTTTTATTATATACTTTTATTTGTTTTGCATTTTCATATTCATTACTTTTCATTGTTGCTTTATATATATATATATATATATATATATATATATATATATATATATATATATGTATGTATGTATATATATATATATATACACACATTTTATATTTAAACTATAAATTATTGTTACTTGATTATTTTTTATTATTTAAATTTGATGTTAGTTATATTATATAATTATAATATTTATTTAATTATAATATACGAAGAAATATTCCTGAAAATGAAAGAATTGTTTGCAATTTATTCAATCGAACATGCCTAAATTCTAATATTTATATATATCACAATCTCTCTCTCTCTCACACACACACACATATAAATTCATGAATCATTCATAAAAAAATAAATACAGAGGTTAATGATTTAATTGGCGAGAATCCATCGTCGCAAACAATTCAAATAAGATACATAAACCCCGAACCTGTACATGAATGATATGATCCTCGTTTATAAATTTCAGTTGCATAAGGTCTTTTTTATTTTTACAAGCTTTCGTCTGTTCCTACAGACATCCTCAGGTATGGAAATAGATTTTGTTCTTGTTTTTACTCTCTGTAATAAGAGGACAACGAAAATAGAGATATAATCCG
>OZ010597.1:2485484-2517984 GCA_963932145.1 Acanthosepion lycidas
AGGTTCAATGGATATTAAGTAAAATTAGTAGTAATGCATTTATCTTATGACACCTGGTCACTTGGCCGATAGATATTAAGTCGATTCGTCAAAGGAAAGCAAATTTCGATTCTTTTATATATATATATATATATATATATATATATATATTGTGTATATTTAGGCAACAATTTTTCATTAATGCATGTTTCATTAAATAATATAGACAAGTTTTGTCTATTTTAAGTAAGTTCCTTTCATATTGTCTGATAAGCTTAATAACATTATCATTGAAAGACGAAAGGAAATCACCATATTGATACATGTTTAAATCCATTCTACGTTTTTGGCTTACATAAGACATTATCAAAGATGACAATTACTTTTCAATATATCAACCAATACACGGGCGAAACAATCCTGTTTGTTGCTATTTTTCAATTTTTCTTTGGCTATTTCAATTTGCCTTTTCACAAAGCTACATTTATAATTCCAAGTGTAGTTCGGTGGGCTACTGGATCATGTAATTTTAATTGTGTATATTTAGGCAGCAATTTTTCATTAATGCATGTTTCATTAAATAATATAGACGAGTTTTGTCTATTTATTTTAAGTAAGTATATATATATATACGGACCGTGAAGGAAGGGAACTTTGTATGACACAGAAAATTGGAGCAGAGAGTGGGAATACCCCCCACCAAATGTTTTTTGTCTTGCTTCATAACAAAGAAAAAATGCAGAAAAAACTTACAACTAACAGTTGAACAGGAGGCAACAGAAATGATAGTGAGTAAACTAAAGAATGTTTTATTGCCGTGTTCTTGCAGGAACTCTAAAGGCATGGCTCTTCACATTTTCCTTTACTTTCAGTATCTGTGAATTATAAAGAATTCCTGAAAAAACAGTTCTAAATTCAAAATTTGATGCTACCAAAGGCTCGAGGGACCAGTCTACCCTGCTATTTAACCCATAGAGGGAGAAGACGGATTTTTATGCTATAAATCACCTATTGTAAAGTTCAAGAGCCACTCAGGATAGAGAGTAACATCCTTTTCAGATGGTAATGATAAATAGTGTGATAATAAGAAGGTTTGGTAGATTTGATAACGAATTGACGTTAACTAGAATTGGTGAGGATTTGCTTGGGAAGCACTTGAAGTGGGGTGAACTGCTTGGGCAGAACTTTATTTTTACCTTCTTACCTTTGGAGCACGAGGGCAATAAGGGTGATTCGACTCCACGGATGTAGCATGTAAAGCTCTGAACTGACAGAACTAAAGAATGGAGGTATCTGAACATTTATCATACAAATTGCGAAAGAATCTGCAGAGTGTGGAATAAGTCTTTCCGATGATGGGAAGTATAAATATCCTTTTTGGTTCCGTTTTCTCTAAAACTTTGCCAGTGCTTACATGTTCAGTCCATGATAGCCTCAAAATTCTTCTGTAAAACCAAATTTCTGATATTTCTGTTATTTTCAAGTCCAGCATTCACCGTCATCTGTCAGGATTGATATTTTATAGAGACTTTCATTGTTTGTAACGAAAATTTCCTGTTTCATAACACTTTGCTCGGCTTTTTGTTAGGCATCTTTATCAGGCGTCTTTGGTAGGCATCTTTGGTGGGCATCTTTGGTAGACATCTTTGGTAGGCATCTTTGGTAGACATCTTTGGTAAGCATCTTTGGTAGAAATCTTTGGTAGGCATCTTTGGTGGGAATATTTGGTAGACATCTTTTGGTAGACATCTTTGGTGAACATCTTTGATAAACATCTTTGGTAGTCATCTTTGGTGGGCATCTTTGGTGGGAATCTTTGGTAGGCATCCTTGGTGGGCACCTTTGGTAAGCATCTTTGGTGAACATCTTTGGTGAACATATTTGATGGGCATTTTGGCGGGAATCTTTTGTAGGCTCTCCCAATGCGCCTTCGGATTTTGTTTTTGCTTTTTCCGTTCTCTGTTGCCACACTTGCCAGATATTTAATTTTGGGGGTTTGTTTGATTTTGAAATTTCCAATTGATAGTTCGTATCTTCAATTGTTCCTTTTGCTAACAATCATACATTCTGTCTTCTTACAACTAATATTTAGTCTTTTCGTCTCGCTTTCCTTCACCGCCTCCTGTGGGAATTCCTACAGTTACCTTTTTATCTCCAGAAGCCTATTTTTGAAACGTGAAAAGCCATAGCTCACAAGCTTTAAATGTCTGTGAAAATTTACTTTAACAGTGCAATGTTTTAAAAAGCAATTACATTACAATTCATATATTTTCTAGCAATGCCAAGTTATTTTATTTCTCATGAGACATATGCTCTTTTTTCTTTTTTTCACGTTATCCCATTATAATTACCAGTTCGGAATACCAGATCCGACAGCAACTTCTCAGATCCTTTCTCGATCACAAATGCCATCAAGCAAGTTTATTTTCTGGTAACCATTGTTTTCTTTATTCTTAAGCATCAATGGGGAGTCAATCTACACAAGGAACAAATGAAAAATAAATGTACAAGTGCCATTAGCGACTAGATTAATCAGATCGACTCCAGAACCATGCTAAGAGGATGATGATGGGGATGCTAATGGTCAGAGAACCTATGTGCGTCGGTAACGGGGTTTTAGTTGGTCACTACGGAGTGACCTTTCAACAGGTCAATATTTCGTTTTGAAAAAACCACGATACTCTTCGGCATGAAAGTCATCCTGAAATATTTTTTCCTTAAATTGCACCTGGACACAAGTATAAACTCGTTTGCAGTTCCACCGATCTGATAAAACTAGAAGCATACCAGAATTGTGCCTGTCTTCGTTGTGTGATATTCTCTGACATGCAATTAGAGAAAATGATAGGCAATATTAGCTGAGGTAAACAAATCTTCTGGTAGATTGTAGAAACATGCCTAGAGAATTAGGAACATAAGGTAAGCAATATGGCGAGCATGGAAGGGTATAGTTTTCCATTGACCATACTTTTAGATTGAACTGATCTTCAAGTGGCGTAGTCAAAGAAAGACAGATAGATCTATTCAAAGATGATCTTCATGTGGAATACAGCACCACAGCTGGGCAACAAGTGCTACCTATAGGGAAACATGGAGATAGGTTTTACCAAACTGCTATGAGAAATGATGGATGGACAATCGAAATGTTTTGTCCATGGATAGATTAATCATTATGCAAAATATGAATGTGTCCCCAAAACAGAAGAAGAAGCCAAAAGAGAACGAGGTACCTTTTCCTTTTTTGCTTGCTCCTGAAAACATTTTGCCTTGCCGTAACCAGAGCATATTTACAATAAAATCGGATGAGTGGAAGGCCGCTGTAAAAAAATTACCCGTTGTTTTTTACGTTAAACAAACTGTTGTTTGCATAGATCTCGACCCAATAAGTGTCTTTACTGTTTTAAAGGATGAGTTGACAAATACAAAACGGATCCCTTTCATATTCGCTTAAGTAATGCTTTTCATTGGCTTCTTACACGCTTGTAGTTTCAACAAAATGTCTTTTTGTTAATCTCTCATATGGTGAATATCTCATGAATTACATTAATTTATATAGACGTGCATGTTGGTGAAGCACATACTGTGCAGCTAAGGAATGTATCGTTCAAATTGACTTAATGATCCCGAGTAAAGGGTGATTCCTATTTTATATTTGACTACATAATGGGTAACATATTTTAATAACATTAACATATTGTATTACTAAATTAGAAAAACTGATTCAAGACTTCATGTTTATTAGGTGAACACTAACGAATGGTACCAGTTTTAGATTGTGCTTATGTTATGGTGTCCTCCCTCTAAAGAATCTATGTTAGACTCGTCCGCCTACTATAAGATTAGTAAGAGGGAAGGTTCGGGGAAGGAATGAATCCATTCACTGTTCACTGTTTCAAGTTCTCCACTGCCTTAACCAGGTATTGAACTCACAACACTTTGGGTCCTGTCACTGAATCTAACCAATGCCTTTATTCACCGTGTCATGTGTCCTTGAGGACATCTGGGTATGAATTTCTGGGACTTATAAACCTAATGTCTTCAGCAACCATTTTACCAGTGCTCATATTGCAATTTTTGCATATTTTTTATCAGAACTCATATTGCAATGAGAACTAGCAAAAGTGAGTTCAATACCTGGTTAAGACGAAAGGAGAGGGGAATTAAACAGGAGATAACTGATAACTGACATCCATTTTACATGGCACATGGAATTAGAACAGTCTACTCCAGCGTGCGAAATAAAGGGTTCAGTTCGACATTCCGACCACCTGAAGAAGGCCGGAGCGTACAACGGTCGAAACGTTGTCATAAATATGGCAGCAAAGGTGAGGATGATAGTCCAAACAATGTAAATAGTGACAAGGCAAGCAGTATATAAACGGGTTGAGTTATAAAGGAAATGTATTAGTTGTATCCCTCCCCAAGAGGGACACAGTACATCCCTGTGATCTCTTTGGTTCCCTCTTTAGAAGCCAAGTAATTATTGTACGACCTCTCGCCCGTGTTCAGCCAGCCATCAATAGAATATCCTCAACAACGGACTGTCTCGTGACCCTCAAGGAACACTTACGACCTCAGCAAATTCTTCCTGCCAACTGGACATGATTCACTTAGTTCATGCCTATGCATATTTAGTCTAAAATCGAATATGGGTGGAAAATCCATCTAATGTCATAACTCGCCCTAAATTCTCTGCAAGAATGAATTTGTCTCAGTGAGTTTCATTTGATTAATATGTAGGTTTGTGGAGCAATAAAAAAAAGAACGAAATTAAATGGCAACAGATTTTAATAAAATTCTATGACCCAATTTCAATATATCATGTTTTACAAATCTAGCACGATGGCTTAATTCAATGGGTGTTTAGTAAAAATGTATATAACCAAGCGTTTGTTCACAAATGTATGGGAGTTTATCTTCTTTATTCCGAGAGAAAGTTTTGCGCTACATACATAAGGATAGAGATTTTAACAGATTTAGATAGATAGATAGATAGATAGATAGATAGATAGATAGATAGATAGATAGATAGATGTGAAGAGATGATAGATAGATGTGAAGAGATGATAGATAGATAGATAGATAGTTAGATAGATAGATAGATAGATAGATAGATAGATAGATAGATGGAATGTCATATTTGAATAGCTAGTAACAGAGTGAACTAGATATTCGGCCAAAGATACTAAATAAAAGGTAAGAAAATAAGAACTCACAGGCACAAACTGTGATACCATAATATTATATATATATATATATATATGTGTGTGTGTGTGTGTGTGTGTGTGTGTGTGTGCGTTTGCGTGTGTGTGCGTTTGTGTGTGTGTGTGTTTATTTAGGAAGCATACCTTTATTCACGCATGTTTCTGTAAATCTCTGAAGAAAACGAAAGTACTTGGGTTGATAAAAAGTACGATGATTTTCTTGATGAATTTAAATTTAACATCAAGAAGATGATCAGAGAACTAGAACGGATTATTGTCAAAATAAATAAACATATGTCTATATTATTTAAAGAAATATGCTGGAATATATATATATATATATATATATATATATATATATATATATATATATATATATATTGTTGTGATGTCCTCCCTCTAAAGAGTCTATGTTTGGCTCTTCCGGCTATTATAAGATTAGTAGGAGAGAAGGCCTTGGGGAACAGCCGAATAAATTGAACGCTGGGTCAACCGACACACACTCACTAGTCGTGTAATACTCTTCTGTTGTGCTTACTCTTTAATATATGATATATCTGCAACACTTGTTTTGTTATTTCTTTAACCATTTACTTTGTCACAACATCTTGGCAACAAAGGATTCGAAGAAATGGAATTCACTTTAAATCATAAAAAAAAAATTGTCAGTGTTTACAGTGTCCATTTGCCTCGTTAAATCAAATTGACGAAGAATTGAATCGAATTGAGGACATGGGAGTTCTAGCAAAGGTTGAATATAGTGAATGGGCATCTCCCACAGTTTATATTTAAAAAAAAGAGCAAAGAAATTCGTGTAAATGCTGAATTCTCTATGGGACAGAATAGCGCCCTAAAAAATCACCATTATCCTCTTCCAAATCCAGAGGAGATATTCGCTAAGACGAAGAATGCTCTAAGCTCCTTTGCATAAACACCCAAAAGGGTTTATACAAATTTTTAAGACTTCCGTTCTCGGTTAAGGTCTCTTCTTCCATTTTTCTATAGGTCATGGACACGATGTTAAATGGTCTGGATTTTGCTGTGGCCTATCTCGATGACGTTCTAATGAAAAGTGAGAGCATCGAGGAACACAAATCGCACGTTTGGCAGGTGTGCGTGAGAATCCAGGATTACAGATTCAACTTAAAAGACGGGAAATGTGAGTTTTTCTTAGGGAGGATTAAGTACTAATTAAGCAAATAATTGACAAAGACGGAAGACATCCTGACCCAGGTAGGGCAACGGCAATAAAGAAAATGCCAGCACCAGAAAATGTGCCGGCTCTTCAAAACTCTTTTAGGCCTTGCCAATTATTACAACGTTTTTGTCCCAAGAATGCACAGTTTGAGAGCTCCACTTAATGAATTATTAAGAAAAGATAAAGAGTGGGAATGGACAGCCAAATGCCAGGAAACATTTGAGAAAATAAAGGAGGTCTTTACATCAGATATGTTCCTGACTCATTACGATCCAAACCTTGACATCATTGTAGCCAGCGATGCTAGCTCCTACGGCATCGGGGCGTGCATTTTACACAAGTTAAAGGATGGATAGGTAAAGCCAGTCGTCCATGCATCTAGGACGCTACTACCAGCTGAAAGGGGTTACTCGCAAATAGGTAAATGCGATACTGAGATCCCTAGACGTATTGGGATGGCCAAGGACGCATTCCAAAAGCTGGGCAGAGTATTGAGAGACAGGAGGATTTCTTTAAAAAAGAAAATAATACTGAGCTGTTACGTGACATCTGTCCTTCATTACGACAGCGAATGTTGTACGATTTCCTCAGAGATGAAGAAGAGACTCGAGGCGGCGTAGATGTGGTTCTACAGGAGAATGCTAAGGATATCAGACCGAGCGCGTGAGCAACGATGAGGTCTTAGAGAGGATGCAACCAAGGAGGAGGCTTATATTTAACATCAGAAAGAGGAAGCTGAAATTCTTGGGACACACAATGAGGAAGGAGGGCCTGGTGAATCTGATATTCACGGGTCGAATAGAGGGAAAGAGTGACAAGGGGAAACAACACGGGATTAAGCAATTGGATGATACAACGTGGCCTGGGGCAGGTGGCAGAAGGAAGGTACTTGTTGAGAGTTGCAAGGGATAGATGAGATGGAGAGCCGTGATCGCTTACGTCCGGAAAGAACACGGAACATAGAAAGAAAAAAGAAAACATAATTGTGTCAAACAATGGAGAGATCTATTAAGATATCTTTCAGATTTTATTCTTTTCATATATATCGATTCTGTTCTATTCAGATTTAAGGACTTTTCACCTTTACTCGATTCTTGTCTATCTCAACGCCTAGTAACCTTTAGGTCTTCGTCAGTCCTTTGATATCGAGATTATTGTATACTTATAAATGGCTGATTTTTTTTTATCGTATATACTCCAGTCTTCCAAAGCATACCCATCTCAAACGATTTATATCTGTTTCAGTTTATATCTTTTGAGAAGAGCTTCAATTCTCTGGAAGTTTGACAAAACCATTTCGATCAGTTCATTAATCAGAAAGCTGCTGAAAGTTCTGAAAGTTCTCAAAAATGACAAAATATTGTGTAACAAAATGGCACATATGCAATCTCTATCTATAAAAAGCAGGATTTGTGTGTGTGTGTGTGTGTGTGTGTGTGTGTGTGTGTGTGTGTGTGTGTGTAACGAATGCACGGCCGCAATTTTCGAAGGATTTGCACCAAAATTTACATGCAAATGCTCCAAGTTAGTGGGAAGGCCAAGAGCGACCTTGCATTTCCCAACTCCCATCGATGGTGGAAATAATCGATTTTTTCATGCTTCTACGGCAGTTTTCGTGTAATTTGCGGCCATTTTGTATTGGTCATAGTGAGAGCCTATGACTGCCACGAATAGGCAGGAAGATTCTATTGGCCAGCATGAGAGCCAACAGCTGACTGACACGAATGTTAACTAGCATGCTAGCATGCAAAAAAAATATCGCTAGCTGCATTCGTCACAAGTGGGAAAAATTTAAATTGCATGGCACTTTACTCCAATTGGCTCATTCGCTTGCTTAAACTCAACGTTGATTCTGATTCCGCCAAACTGGGTTGGGTGTGAATAAGTATTTGTGTTAACATTCTTTTTTCATTCGGTTTTTCCAGTTACAAGTTCTTTTTTAAAGCTGATCGTTTTGGTTCATTTTGTTTAGTTCTTTTTTCGTGACAGATTTAATGTTTAGTATAGAGCTTCAAAAAAATTCGCAGTGTGAGATAGGAAAAAAGTAAGGTATACGATTTTTGAATCAAGCACGGGCAACGCCGGGCCATGCTGCTAGTTGAATATATCTATAAAGGAATCTTTAAATTTACTGGTTTTAAAACTTACAAATCTCTACGAACTTGTTCTGCCCGACTATTAAATGTCTTGGGACTTAAAAGCATCGTGTTTTCACGTGTCATTAAACGCAGGGATATTTTCTTCGGTCAAAACATAGGTAAACAATGAATTGCGCAGATATTTTAAGAGAAAAGCAAAAAGAGTTGCATATGAGCCGATACAGGTGTAGATGCACAGGGGCCTTTTAACACCATTACATCGAATAAATAACCGCCAAGAATAATTCAATAAAAAACAATTATATTTAAGGTTATGAAATATTAAAGTCGTTAAATATGAAACAATGGCTCCTTGGAAATTAAAATGCAGCAATAATCTTTTATAAATTAACGTAAGTCTAAATTTTGTCTGCTTTGATCCGCCTATCATCAAAAAATCATCCTTGGTATGATGATAAACTACATACGGCATATAAGGCCCATGATTGGGAGATTGGAGCTTTTAGGGAGCATGAAACCACCTCTTAATTTCTATTGTTCCCATGTTCACCCTGACCCCGAGTGGTAGAACCTGTTAGGGTCCCAGCTATGGACAAATAGTGGATCACCAAATATAAATCAGCAGTACATTCTTATAATAAAATGACTAAAAATACATTTTATAGTAAATTGATAAAAAACACCAAAAAGAAAATATAAAAATCTATTTATATAATAAAATTAACAGTAATACATTTTTAGAAAAATCTACCAACAATATATTTTTTGAAGTGAAATTACCAACAATACATTTTAACATCTACAGAGTATATCTCTAAAAACATTCCTTTACCCTTAAAGCATAAAATTATGTTCAAAAATTAATTAAGGTGGATGTAACATGTAAAAAAATATATTTTTATACTTAACATCAAAAAAAAACAGCTGATAATTCTAGTGCACATAATGAGGAAAGAGGGCTTGGAAGATATGACACACATAGGAGAAGAATGAAGGCAAGTGTGACAAAGGAAAAACAACGCAAATAAAGAAATAACCTATCTAGCGAGCTTCAGTAAATAGAACCGGGATTAGGAGAACATTTATTATAAGCTGCTAAGTACAGGAAGTTGTAGAGAGCCATGATCGGCTAACATTTAATTTTCATAACAATTTTAAAAATATATTTTAATAAATACTTCATCTGTGTCATTTATTTTTAATTCAGATTTGCAGATCTTCAAAAAGCTATCAAAATACATAGACCTTGAAATCTAAAAAAATGTGGCACATGTGGACATCAACAATTCCAGTTGTAGTTGGAGCCCTCCGGATTGATTGGAAAAGATTCCAATGGACTAATTGAAGGAATTCTTGGTAGACCATGCCATAAAGAAATACAAAAAAATTTACTCACAAGTACAGCCAACAACTTACGAAGGGCTTTATCTTTGTAAAATATGTACGATTTTTTTTTCAAAACTGCTCAATGGAAAATGTCTTGATTCCATTTCTGACCTTAGGTCTCTGGTTGGGACCCAGAAAGAAATGAGTATACACTAGAAACTAAATGAAATAATAATAATAATAATAATAATAATAATAATAATAATAATAATAATAATAAGACAGAAACAAACGATACTTACTTTCTGGGTCCATCACAGAAAACGATGTTCATTGTTCGCACATATTTTCAAATTATTCCGTTACAGATTCATTAACGCGAAACTAAAATCATTCCATTTTAAAGATGAGAAATTTGTCTGTTAATTTCAAATGATCCAACGAGCAAGTGTTGCTGTAGCGTCCTCCGTAATAAGTTTAAAATGTGCCTCGAGCTCTCGTGATATGCTGTATGGGATTTTCCACAGCGTTTGAAAAATTCTCTTCGTTGATTTGCGTCGTAACAGAATTTTGTATTAACTTGGGCACAGTTTATTGAGTGCAAATCGATGAAATTTTCTTAAATTGTTTTTTTTCTTTTTATAATTTTTCTATGTTTTCTGCCTCTCTGTTTTCATACGACGTCTCTACGGAAACCAAACATTGTCTTTTGTCCAGAAGAAAAAGAGTTACTTGAAAATTGTGCAAACACCAGGATTAATTGACAAACTGAGCAAAAATATTTTTCATGATTTGGGTTTGGTTTATTTTCATTTTAAAAATCTGCCTTTTTCTGTTAAAATTTGAATCTGTGATAAAATTAAATAATATTTAATATCTAACAATAATTAAAATTTACAGTTAACTTTATATATATATATATATATATATTTCAATAAAGGTGCAATTAATTTACAAATTCATGAATCATTCATGCAAAAAACAAATACAAAGTTTAATGATTTAATTGGCGAGAATCCATCGTCGCGAACAATTCAAATAATATACAAAACCCCGAACCTGTTTATGAATGAAAAGATCCTTGTTTTATAAATTTCAGTTGTATATGGTCTTATTATTTTTACAAGCTTTCGTGTGTTCCTACAGACATCCTCAAGTATGGAAATGGATTTTGTTCTTGTTTTTACTCCCAGTAATAAGTGGACAAACGAAAACAAGGTTGTAATACGAAAAATGCTATGAGAAATGTGTTATTGTTTTGGAACGTGCAGTCGCAATGCTGAGTTTGAATTTAAATTTTAAGGTTGTGCGTTTTTGTACAAATATAGTGATAATAGAATTATTTTTTACTGGTAGATTTGACGGAAAATCTACCAGTAAAAAATAATTCTCTTATTGCTATATTTCTCATAGGAGTTTTCGGATTACATCTCTATTTTCGTTGTCCTCTTATTACTAAGCGTAAAAAGAAGAACAAAATCTATTTCCAGATATTTCCAGATGTGCATAAATTCCCAAGGGGATAGAATCCAGGTAGAACTCAATATCCAGGACAGAGTAAGAATATAATATAAAAGGCTCAAACACTGATATTCCATGCTTAAATTTGATATGAAAAAATAATTTTATATACTGGAAGTAATTCTATTACATTTACTTGTTTTAAAAAGAAACATAGTCTAACAAAAATTAAAAGGAAAAATATTTTAAAATAGTAGTTTAATAAAACGTATTCTAATCTGAACATTCCCGAAAAATCTTTAAGTATACAAATAGAAAAAATGCCGTAAGAATTTTTTCCGTTAACAATAAAATTTAAAAAAAAAACCCTGACGACATGAATTTAACGGATGTCAGAATTCGTTGAAAAATACATCACCACTCGTACCTAAACCCTTTTTCGAACGTAATTAATAACTGATACAACAAAAATTAATAAAATGAACACGCTACCAACCCTTGTTTAGATGACTGCTTTTCTCTGTATCCTTGGTAAATGTAAATTATGAATTTCCCTTGCCGCTAAAACTCAGTAAATTTAAAAAAAATAAGTTTCTCCAAAATTCGCTTGAGGAGTAAATGGAACTAATGTTTTTAATTTAGTTACAGAATTAAATCAAAATTTTTTAGCTTCCATTTTTGAAACATGCTTATTACTGTGTAGCTAAAAAAACACATTTTAAATCAGTTAATTTATAATATTAATGCTCCGTAAATTTACATTGAGCACTGTTTTGTAAAAAATAAAAATATCAATAAGAACACCGGATTATATATCTTACTGTTCTTTCTTTTTATTTAAATATACATATATAATTATATATATATATATATGGGAATGGACGTGCGCATGTCTTTCTAAAATAGATTTCTATTTAGACAGATATAAAAAAAAAAAAACACACACACACATACAAATGTATACCTATGACCAAAATATAATGGAAGGAAATTAATATTTAATTTTGACTAAATTACGAATTTAAAATTAATATTCTTAAATTTTTAATTAATTTTTAAACACCTAATTACCTACCTACCTATGTATCTATCGCTCGCTCGATCGATCTATCTATCTCAATCTATTCTAATTTGTTTCTATCATTTTGGAACCATAGCTCGTAGCATATTTTTTAATATATTGCGATTGATCACGTGATTTCATTTCATACGGGATTCAGAGTTATGCCGTATATACATATTATTGAAGGTGACATTTCAATACGTCTTTCCATATGATTCGTGTGTGGATTGGGAATTTTAAATGTTTTTTTTTTTGCTGATAGTGAAAATAATATGCGTTTTCATCATTTTACTTTTATTTTATCTTTTATTTCTGGAGAGGAAGAAAACGCAGTTATAAACAGGGACAAAGGAATGCTCCGTTTATGGAAATGGTGCCATAGTTGAGAGTATGTGTTGTGACCAGGTACAGTGGTTAAGAAATAAGAAAACAAGAGGTTGCAGATAAAGCGTGTATTGAACAGAAGCGTATTACACGACTTGGGAGTGTGCGTCGGTTGACCAGTGTTCAATCTGTTCTCCTGAGGCTTTGCTTTCCAACTAACTTTATAGTAAGTGGAAGAATCCACAATAGCACAGAGGGAGCACACCACAACACCCCCCTTTTCAGCCTAACTCCGCATGATGTCTTTTTTTATCATTACCTCACAATCATTTATTTAAAAAAAAAAGAAAAGAAAAAATCAGCAACAACCACTTTGAAAAAAGCTATATGTAGGAATTACGTCACAAAATGTTTTTCTCTCTTTTTTTTTTAGATTACGACACGCATTTTACGTGTTACAATTGTCTGTATTCATTATAACCAAATAATGAAACAAAATTGGTTTTTAATGATAAATCCAATGAGTATTGTGCTTTTCTGGTAATTCAAAAGTTTATTCGTTAGGAGAAGTGGGTTTTTTTTGGGGGGTGGGGTTCTCATTCTTTTCCTTTTTTGTAGACATGGTATGAAATGAAAGATGTCCAATATCTTTTCCTTTTCGTTTTGACTTCTAAAGATTCCGTGAACTTCCTTTTCCTTTTAGGTTTTCTGAGCTCTGGTATCATTACGGTATTGGAACCTCGAATGTGTCAAAAATGACGTCCATAGTGTCATCTTCTATGGGATCCCTGTCGATTATACTTTCATACCTTCTTCTGATTTAGTTAACATTACGTTTATGTACAAACTTCGGTCCCTGAACCATGTACATTATGTTCCCAATTTGTTTGTCAATTATCCCTATCTCCCAATGAGCTTTGTTATTCCCAAATACGCGAAAAAAAATCTTTTCGCCGATCTTAAAGCTCTTTTTAAGCACTTTATTCTTATTACCCGTTTTTGTTTTATTCGGAAGGAATTTGTCAAATACCGACTTTATTTTCCTACCCAGCGTAACCTCCACTGGCGTCTTGGTAGATGGAGTACTACTATTAGGAGTTACCCGATAGACCTGCAAAATCTGTTGTATAGCCGTATCGGTGGGAGTATCTCTCACCTTTCTCAGTGTTCTCTTAAAAGTATCTACAAAATGCTCTGCCTATCCATTGCTTCTTGGGTGACATGGCGCCGTCTTAATATGTTCAATCAGGAAAGACTGACAAAACTCCTTACATTCTCACGATATAAATTGTGTACTATTGTCTATTACAATACAGTCCAAAACAGGCAAATAGCTTGCGTAAAAACTTGACTGTCACTTCCGCGGGCGGCTTCTTGCATTTCAATACCTCTGGCCACTTGGAATGACGAGGTAGTGAAAACCATCAAGCGGTCCAGCAAAATCGGTATGTATCCGCGACCATGGACGATCGATTTTAGGCCAGTGATTGAATTTTATCCGGGAGTGGGTGCTTTAGCAACCAAATCACATCCTTTGCACTATCTTACCGTGTTCTCAATATCCATGTCCATGTTGGTCCAGTAGACATAACTCCTCATCAGACTCTTCATCCTTGAAGTTCCCAGATGACCAACATAGAATTCATTTTGTGTTCTACACTGAAGTGTAGATGGGATTACTACTCTGTCTCCGTACATTAATGTGTCATTACAGAGTGAGTAAACTTCTGAAATACTCTGATCTTTGCTTTTTAATTTGTCCTTTATTTCCTTTATGAAGTCATCCTCGGACGCATTGTCTATTATTTCGTTGATTGTTATTTTAAGCTCCCTGACAGTATTGCACAAGGTGCTTTTTATGTTGACCGCTGTTCTTGTGGCAGCAATGATTGTCTTCCAGCGGTTCAGCATATTTAGGTATCAATCTAGACAACTCGTCCGCATGACAGATCTTAGTAGATGGGAGAAACTCAATTTTGTAATTATAATTAGGGAGAATGGTTTCCCATCTTTGCAGACTATTAGCCGTATTCGTTGGCAGAACCGTTTTTTGAGCCAAAGATAGTAAGGAGTGGACGATGGTCTGTCTGCAATACAAAGTGCCTTCCACGAATAAATCTATGGAATTTAGTTACCGCAAAAATTATTCCTAAGACTTCCTTTTCTATTTGCCAGTAACCCCTTTCAGCTGGTATTAGTGTCCTAGATGCATGGGTGATTGGCTTTACTGATCCATCCTTTAACTTGTGTAAAATGCACGCCCCGATGCCGTAGGAGCTAGCATCGCTGGCTACAATGATGTCAAGGTTTGGAGTCAGGAACATATCTGATGTAAGGACCTCCTTTATTTTCTCAAATGCTTCCTGGCATTTGGCTGTCCATTCCCATTCTTTATCTTTTCTCAATAATTCATTAAGTGGAACTCCCAAACTGTGCATTCTTGGAACAAAAACGTTATAATAATTGGCAAGACCTAAAAGAGTTTTGAAGAGCCGGCACATTTTCTGGTGCTGGCATTTTCTTTATTGCCGTTGCCCGACCTGGGTCAGGATGTCTTCCGTCTTTGTCAATTATTTGCCCCAAGTCCTTAATCTTCTCTAAGAAAAACTCACACTTCCCGTCTTTTAATTTTAATCCGTAATCCTGGATTCTCACGCACGCCAGACGTGAGATTTGTGTTCCTCGATACTCTCGCTTTTCATTAGGACGTCATTGAGATAGGTCACAGCAAAATCCAGAGAATTTAACATCGTGTCCATGACCCGTTGAAAAATGGAAGGAGCGACCTTAACCTAGAACGGAAGTCTTAAAATTTTTAAGGATTTACAAAAGAAATGCATGGATTTACAAAAAGGAATTGAATTATATACGCGCAATAATTTTATTTATTGAATTCAATTGAGCTCTGATCGATGAAGTCAATAAAAGGGTACAAGTCTTTTACTATATTGTATGATACAATCCTATTAGGTGAATTTATTAATATACTATTGTATTTGAACATACATGTGATCCTGTAAATGAAGTTGAAATTGTTCTTTGCTGCCTGACAATTAGTCAAAGTGTCTAAAAAGATTAAAAAAAAACTGCAAAATGGAATTTTGTGTTTTATAACTCAGACAACCATTTTGTTCTGAGCAGGCAAACAATAAGAAATTCATTGCCCTTTTGTATTATGAGTTCAGTGAGATTACGTCTCAGGAATATGGCTATAAAGATTAGTTTCGTATAACAGAACTTTAACGTGTTTTAACAGCTCAATATTGATATGTCCCGGAGAGGGATATATTTGTTCGAAGTAGCAAAGTGGTTTTGGATTACTGTAACCGAGTAGGACAATTTAGCGGGTAACCGTAATGGACTGGTCCTCGTTGTAGTGGTAGGCAATAGGCTTAGGCAATAGGCGTATTCAATAGGCGTAGTCCATGTACCTCCACATCTGTCTGTACTTATGGCTGACACCAGCCAATCATATTCATGTGAGGAGGAATCACAGGAGTATGTTATATTTCATTACATCAAATATTACAATAATATAAAAATCGCTCTTGTCATTCTAAGAAGATACGATTCAAAAATAGATCGATTCTACTGATTTATAGTTTTAATTTTCTGGCCTACTTTCTCTCTCTCTCTCTCTCTCTCTCTCTCTCTCTCTCTTTCTAATTTTCTCTTTCTCTCTGTCTTTTTCTCTCTGTATTGTTCGCTTTTCTCTCTATCAATATTCTTTCCTTTCCTTCTTTCAATAGTCCTCTCTCATCTGTCGGTATCTTGTTTTTTTTTCCCCTCTCCCTATTCTCTTTTTTTCTCTCACTATTCTTCTTCCTCGTATTATTTATCTTTTTGTCTCTTCTTCTTCTTCTTCTTCTTCTTTTTTCTTCTTCTTCTTCTTCTTCTTCTTCTTTCTTTCTTTCTTTCGTTCTTTCTTTCTTATTTACTTTTACGCCATAAATTTACTAACAACCATCCTTTGACCATGAACCAAAGTTCTATTTTTTCTCAATTTGAAATTGTTTTTTTTTTTTTTTTTGCTCATTTCTCTTCCTTTTACTTTTGTCATGAATTTTCTTTTCTCTTCTTTTTTTTACGATTTACTTTCACCATTAGCCGTGAGAATTTCAGTTTTCCTATTTTCATTTTCTGATATTTCAAAATTCAAAAGCCAAGAATCAAATACGCTCTCTATGATTTTCATAGTTATAAAAAATGCCCGTAGAGATTTCCCTCTGCTGAATGGATTGCGTTAAATATTTGAGTTTAACAACAATACGAAAACAAAACCTAAAGCTGGACACAGGTAATTCTTTAAAGTCAGAGAGTACAAATGAAGAGTTAAAATTGACTAGCTTTTTCCATTTCGAAAAGGCAAAGCTTAAACACGTGAAAACATTATCGCTTCCTCTCTCTTTATTTCCTTATCTCTTTCTTCACTAAAAACAGCGTCTCTGATAAGTCTTTTCTATCTTCTAATATGATGATGGTGATGATGACAATGCTATTTCTGATGTTGTTGATGATGATAATCCCGTCTAGGTTTTGCAAACATATAATCTGAATATACTATTTTCTGATAAAGAAAAATTCGTCAATGTTATTCCGCGTGACAAATTCCGCCAACACGTGCGAAGAAGGGCAGAAAAAAAATTGTTTTTTTTTGGTTTTTTTTTTTTGAGAATTTTACTTTCATTTTTAGAAATAAAAAAGTTCGAAGTTCGAAATCATGTTTTTCTCACCTGACAGATAACGGCAGCTGATAACCAATCGCTTATTTTTTCAGTTCTTTTTTCTTTTACATTTCACTGACGATAAAATCCATGAGTGTTACCACCTCCTCTATCTTTCCTTTCTTTCTTTCCTTTCTTTCTTTCTTTCTTTCTTTCTTTCTTTCTTTCTTTCTTTCATTCATTTATTCATTCATTTTTTCTTTCTTTCTTTCTTTCATTTATTCATTCATTCATTCTTTCGTTCTTTCATTCTTTCATACTTTCTTTCGTTCTTTCTTTCTTTCTTTCACTAAAACCAGACATAATCTCTGATAAGTCTTTTCTGTCTTTCTCCACGATCAAAACGGAATAGTCCATTATTTATGAGGTAATGGCAGTATGCGATAATGAAGAACAACAGCAACGATAATAATAATGATGGTGATAAAATCGAAATCTCCTAAATGTGGTACATGGGAACATCAACAATCCCTGTTGTAGTTGGAGCCTTGACATTGGTTGGAAAAGATTCTAGTAGACTAATTGAAGGGATTCCTGGAAGTTCATTCCTTAAAGAAATACAAAAAAATGTTCTCACGTGTACAACCCACACCTTACGAAGGTCTTTATCTATGGAAAGTATGCGTGCTGTTGTTCTTTCTTTTCTTTTTTTTTTATTGATCAGTGTAATATGTAATGAAGCTATTTCTAACCTTAGGTCTCTGGGCGGCACCCTGGAAAGAAATGTGTACGCATCAGAAATCAAAGGAAATAAAATAATAATAATAATACGATTATTTAATTATTTTACTCTTTTTATGGCTTTTTCTTAACGTTTTGAATTGTTTCATTTTTTAATTAGTTTTAATTCATTTATATTATTTCTAGAGAAGGGAAAATGTTTTAGCAAATAAGGCTGTCCAGTGTTTAGATTGCAAATAGTTCACTCACACCTCTTTTCTTTCCTTTTTCATTTCTTCTATCGTTCTTTTCTTCTCTTTCAACGTTTAATCTTTTCTTTTTTTTTCTCTTTTTTCTTCGCTTTTTCTTTATACATGATCATCTCTTTTTTCTTTTTCTTTCTTTCTTGCTTTCTTTCTTTCTTTCTCTCTCTCTCTCCCTCTCTGTATTTTCTTTATTTCTTTCTTTCTTTCATACATTGGTATTCCTTTCTTCATTGCTTTCTCCGATCCTCTTCTTTGTTTTGCTTTTTTTATTTCTTTTCATTTCTTTTTCTTGCGTTGTTTTTTCTGATTAGGGGGAGAATTCCGACGAGACGTGGGAAATGCTAGAAGGGAGTGAATAAGTGTGAAACAGATCGAAGAGTGTAATATCATGTGTGTGTGTGTGTGTGCGTGTGTGTGAGTGAGTGAGTGAGTTTGCGTGTGTATCGGGAAAAGCCCAGGAAATGACTCAATTAAGCTCTGTGTAAATCTTTGTATTCTCGCTTAGGCCGCCTTGGTGGCTGAGGTAGGTGTGCCTATTATTGTTTGATGCCAGCCATTTGTCGGTGTTTCAATTCAAGCAGGTGATTCTCCGTCAGGTGAGCTGAGAAATTCTTCCAGTTCCAGCCACATCAAACTACAATCTTCATTTCAATTAAGCTAACAACAAAAGATATTTATATTTGTACACATGTATTTGTATATACATGTATAAGTAATTCTAAGCACTTGTTGGCTTTTATTTCTCATCTGACATTATTTCTTATTACTTTAAACGGGATATTTTTCAGAACACACTTGTTTGAGTAGAGAATCCCTCTTTTTTTTAAAGAGTGTAAATCTATGTCTACCGGCTTGTGCATTCGAGAGTCTTAATAAAGTAAATGTGCCTCTCGGCAAGCTTCAGACCTGTTTAATTCTTGCAGGAGAAACCACAGTATAGTCCAGGGTGCTTTTAGACCGCTCAGCCACGGAAGACTTTCACAGTCAGGCAAAGTAGAGGTAACCTATTTATGAAACGTAGTACCTCTCTTGTTCAGATCCCACGAAACCCATGTATGCTCATTTTTTATTTTCGTATTCGAAACGCAAATAAAATATTTTTTTTAAATAATTAATGGATTTTATTTGTAATCTGACATTATTTTTGATTACTTTAAACATTATATTTAGTGGATGTACGTGTTTGAGCAGACGTCCTGCTTTTTAAACAGTCTAAATCTATGTCTACAAGCCTGTGCATTCTGAGTCTTAATAAAGATATATTAACATGATAATATAATTATATATCTTCATGAAGATTTATACATATATAAGTCTTTACAATTATTTTTTTAAAATTATGATTATTTTTTTAAAATTATAATTATTTTTTTTTAAATTTCAAGATTGGTTATTCCTAAATTTTCGCTGGAGGATGAAACAGGGCTTGATACATTAATCCAATTTAATTTGAATAATTATACTGAGGTTATTGGCTCCTGCTTTTCAAACATTAGAACTCTTATGTAGCGAAGGAATAATATTTTTTTTTTAAATAATTATAATTTAAGCTCTACTCCTGTATGGAGCACTGTTTTTGATTTTTAAATAAAAACAAAAATACTAAAGAACCCCGGATCATTTACCTAACGTGGTCTTTCGTATTTTTCTACATATTTGCACATACATATATAAGTCGATAGATAACTATTAGTCAATAGTATATCATTAATTAAAGAAAATGGCAATAGTAAAACGCTATTTTGACATGTTTCCCCACTCAGACAGTCATTTATTTATATCCTTTAGACATTAATGCTGACAAGTGAGCCTCGGTTTTTCGACAGGTCATTTCTAAATAACTTCACCTGATATGATCTACTGACAAGCGGTCTTTTTCTTTTTTCTTTTTTTTTTTTTTTTTTCACAGTGCAATTGCTTTGATTTTCGGATTTCACTGAATGTTGATTTTTCAAGAACTCCTAATATATTATTCACTGGCGAGAGCTCATCATATAACAGTAATTTTGAACCAGACGACAAACCTAATTATTTATATGGAAATAAAGAATATAAATAAAAATACATATAATTTCAGTAACTTTTATATCATCTACAACACCACTTAGTACTTATGACAATGATGTGATAAACATATAATGCTTGAGAATGGCTAATAATTTAACCGAAGGCGCTCGGAACCAGCTAACTTTTGATTTTTTTTTTTTCATTCATTAAATCCAGACTTATACATCGACAAGAAAAAAAACACAATAAAGAATAAAACAAAAATTACCTTTAGTTCCTATTCAATATATATATATATATATATATATATATATATATATATATATATATATATATATATATATATATTAATTGATTTAAAATATTCCAAAATTCGCATGAAGATGAAACAGAACTAATGATTTTAATTTAATTATATAATTAAATTTGATGTTTTTAGCTTCAGTTTTTGAAACATGGTTATTACTGTGTACCAAAGAAACCATATTTTAAATCAGTTAATTTATAATATTTATGCTCTGTAAATTTACATTGAGCACTGTCTTGTAAAAAATAAAAATAAAAAATATCAATAAGAACACCGGATTATATATCTTACTTTTCTTTCTAATATATATATATATATATATATATATATATATATATATATATATATATATATATATATATATATATATATATATATATGCCTATATGTGGGTTTGTCTAGACGGAAAGTGAATCATTGAGAGTTAATTGCATGCTACTGAACACTTACGATATTTTGTCCTTATTTTTTGGGTGAAGATTCGTTGTTGTTTTGTTCCTCACTTGCGTTGAATGTTTTTTAAACTGCCGATGGATTCCAGAAATGTTTGTTAAATTGTTCAAGTTTACAGTTCCAAGAAGCCATTAAAAGACAATTCATAAAGTATTAATGGCTTTAAAACTTACTTTATCTACATGTACAAAGCCACAATAGCATCTCGTCAACAGTTAGCAACTTTATGCGACAAAAACTTAATGTCTCTGAGATTTGGGGCCTGCACATGTAAAACAAAGCAAAGGATAACAACAACAACAACAACAGTAATAATAATAATAATAATAATAATAATAATAATAATAATAATAATAACCAACAAGATCTGTGTAAATTACAGGGATTTACTGATAAATGTTTTAATGTTGCACTCTACTTTTCAACACATGACCATTTCCAGAGAGTCACAAAAAAAAGTGACGTATTAATTTTTAAAAACACTAAAACTTCCAGAGCAGATCTTAGGTCACAAAACAGGATTTAACTCCTGATTACAAACAAATGCTGTTAACCCATTCCCTGCCTTGAGGCCCATTTGGAGATCTGTTAAAATTAAACTCACAACGTCTTATTCGTTGTATTTACATTGAATTGCTTACATGCATTGAATTTGTAGAGGTTATATTTTAAAACACTTAGCCTTTAAAGTTTTTATTATTAGCCATAAGAAGACACTTTCTGTCGTAATTTTACATTTCATGAGTAGAAAAATAATGACTATTTTGAAAAGTATTTTTTTTATTATTTCTAATCGATATTATTTTTGATGACAAATAGTAACTACTGAAATTAAACATAAGGAATATATAAATTCCTAAGACACGTGTCGGGTCCAAAAATGCGCATTAGAAAAATTTGAGAGTTAATTGGTTAAGATGATTACCCTCCAATCTCTCTCTGTGTCCACTCTATTTTTGTCACTGTACGTATTCCTCTTTCTCTCTCTAACTCTCTCTCTCTCACTCTCTCTCTCTCTTTCTCTCTCTCTCTCGGACGCTCAATACGGTTTTGATTAGAATAGTCTACATCATACATAGAGAGAAGCGTATTAATATATATATATATATATATTATTTCGCAAAGAGCTCTGTGCTGATTTACAGGATCTAAATGTAGCGAGAAAGAGCTAGATTGGTAAACAGTTTTGACGGAATTTATATGAAGTGAGAACATCACTTAGTATAGATAAAGATGGCAGCCCTAAAAACGATCAGCTGAAAGATTTCAGGCGTCATCTATTTTATTAGTAATGGATTTAATTTACACTAGCAGTTACTAGTGTAAATTATACAAAGTTGCTAATAATTTTTTTCATGTTGCACTCTGTACTTTTCATCGCATGACCATTTCCAGAGAGTCACAAGAAAAGTGACATAGACTCTCTCAAAAATACTGAAATAGATCGTTGGGTCACAAAACAGGATTTAATCATTCATTACAAACAACTGCCTTTATCTAAGATGACCCCCCACCCAGCCTTCAATTCCACTCTGTACACTCTTTTTATTTTTCTACATCTCGTTTTCTCACTTTCTGTTTTATTCTATATGTCTCTTTCTCTTTTCTCTCTCTCTCTCTCTCTCTCTCTCTCTCTCTATATATATATATATATATATATATATATATATATATAGAAAGGAATAAATAAAAAGAAGGCATTTTTTAAAAAAAGTCAAAACAGAACGACCGGTTTCGTCCCAGGACTTATCAAGTATTTATTCTGGGAATTTAAAAGCGTTTAAATCTTACAATTATCGAATGAGTTAAATGGGGGGAAAAAAATTATGAATTAAAGAGACTAGAGTTCAATAATATTCAGACCCAGCAAGCATTACCTCTGTTTACAAATGGAAGGCTCACGGGATCTGATATACATGGACTCCAGGACCTTAAGATGAAAAGTGGAGTGGGACCTTGATAAAATAATAAATCGGTCACCACTGAAATTTTCCACACATTCCCTTCTATTTATCAAATGTTCAACAATAGCAGAACCAGAACTGTTAGTTAATTGGCTATTTCTAGTGGACGGATTCAATATCCTAGAGGGTAAATGTTGCTTGATTCTTAAATCCAAACGCTGGGACGTCCTACCTATGTAGTCATGTCCACAACTACACTTGTATTGGTAAATCACTGAATTAACATGATGGGGAGGGAGGACGTCCTTACGAATGGAAGAGAAAGCAGGACGGGTAACAAATATTACCTTAACTTTTGCTGAAAAATAACAGCTATTAATTAAACGTAAAATACGTTTCGATAAAATCTCACCCTCTGTACCAATATAGGGAAGACGCAAATAAATAAATTTGAATGTGTGGAAAATTTTAGTGGTGACCGATTTATTATTTTATCAAGGTCCCACTCCACTTTTCACCTTAAGGTCCTGGAGTCCATGTATATCAGATCCCGTGAGCCTTCCCTTTGTAAATAGAGGGAATGCTTGCTGGGTCTGAATATTATTGGACTCTAGTCTCCTTAATTCATAATTTTTTCCCCCCCATTTAATTCATTCGATAATTGTAAGATTTACACGCTTTTAAATTCCCAGAATAAACACTTGATAAGTCCTGGGACGAAACTGGTCGTTCTGTTTTGGCTTTTTTAAAAAATGCCTTCTTTTTATTTATTCCTTTCTATTAGAAAATTTTGTACGACAAAAAACTTATTCAAATATATATATAGATATGCATATATATATATGTATATATGTATATATATATATATATATATATATATATATATATATATATATATATATGTGTGTGTGAATATATATATGTATATATATATATATATATATGTATATATATATATATGTATATATATATATATATGTATATATATATATGTATATATATATATGTATATATATATATATATATATATATATATATGTATATATATATATGTATATATATATATGTATATATATATATGTATATATATATATATATATATATATATATATATATATATATATATATATATATATATATACATTTCAGTGTATGTGATACCAAGCGTGACTGGTTAATATATGCATAAATAATATTGATAATATTAATAGTTGAGGATAGATGTTGAAAGAATGTGAAATGTACATACTAAGCTGTTGCAATTGTCCAAAGAACCATCCAGAAATAACTTGATATTGCAGTCGCAATGTGCAGAACAACTTTGAAATAAAGAAAAAAAAACACGTAGTCTAAGCAAATATCCTGTGGAACTTGTTGTTTGATTTCTTGACAGAATGTCACTTAAAATTACTTCTGTGGCTTGAAAGCATCACTGTACAAATGTCAACAACACTTTCACTGCCAACACCACTAACAGCAACAAAAAGAAAATCAACAATAACTTTTGGTAGACAAGGGAGAGAAAGAAAAACAGTATTTTAAATTAACTATATCATTTTTCTATATTGTATGAAAATATTATACTGACACCATTTCTAATTTCTGGCGCTGAAATATGCATTGACATGGCGGATTGATTAGCAAGATATCTATTATCGTTATTAGTGAATTTATCCTCATTGGGTACCATGACCTTTGATATTGTTCCCAAAATAAGCTTCATAAATAACAACTTTAAAATTATTATTTTCTTTTATTCCTAAAACATATTACTCATACCGTATTTTCGATTTTTTTGTAAATAGTCTAAGACATTTTAATCACTCTAAATATTTTGTTAAGTGTAGATAAGAAAAAATAAAAATGAAAAGTTCTAAAAACAGAAAGACCGAACAAATAAAATATAATAAAGAAGTTAAAAAGGGGAGGAAGAGAAAGAAAAGGAAGCCGTAAGATGAGCCAATATCATAAATCGTTTTTATTAATATATATATATATATATATATATATATATATATATATATATATATATATATATATATATATATATATATTCGTTTCTTTTCTTCTCTTCTTCCAAAAATCACCGTCTTGGCCGCATGTATTAGGCTGGTGCAAAAATAACGTCGTTTTCTCACATAGTAGCATATGTGAGAAAGCGACATTATTTTTGGCACAACCTAATAGGAGGGGGGATGTTTACGTATTAAAAGAAAAACATTTGGTTTTAACCTATGAAATATTAATATTTTTTATTTTATTTATTCTTGTCCTGTGTTTGTTTGTAATTGTTAGTTAATCAAAATAAAAATATGGAGTTTCTTCGACCAGAAAACAACATTACACTGTCTTATTCACTGCCAATTAGAGTTCAGTGTTTTTTTAAAGGTCATATCTCTCGCCTAATACATGTCTAGTTGAATATAAATTGCATTTCTTTATTTTCTCTCATTTGCTATCACTTCTTGAACATCAGAGTGAAGTGACTTTCCTTTACCTTTTACGTCTGTTTGTATATTCAGTCAAGGCTAGAGAAATCCAGTCTACCCTGTTATTTAACATTGCTCGAAGTGGGGAATAAGATGGATTCCTAAGGACATATGTATGAAAATGGCGGGAATTTCAGTCCAGTTCACCGATTTGGCGCCAATAACCGTTAGGCTACCCTCACGTATCAAGTAAAAGGGAAAAAGTTTACTTTAATCTGCACATGGTTTATAGAATGTATCAATGAAAAAAAAACTTAAGAATTTCTATATTATAATTATTCTTTGCTTAAATGATCCTTTCGTATTCACCTGACTTTCTATTTATAAAATTTATATTATACGAGGTGGGGTAGAAATTTATATTATACGAGGGGTTGCTGAAAATTATACAAAGTGTTCTGATAAATACCGACTTGATCTAAAAATCTTAGCAAGTTATATATATATATATATATATATATATATATATATATATATATATATATATATATATGAAATGGACAAAGTCCGACAATTATTTTAAGACATTTTTATGTTTATGCATTCTTTTTATAGATACAAATATTTAAGTAAATGCTCTGTTTATAATAAACAGTATTAATAACATTTACCGGAGGATGAATATTTTCTAAGAAAATTTCTCGGACATTCAGGTCGGTAAATGTTGTTTAATACTGTTTATTATTAACAGAGCATTTACTTAAATATTTGTATCTATAAAAAGAATGTATAAACATATAAATGTCATAATATATATATATATATCATCCAAATTTAACCAACACACAATACATGGAGTCACAAAATGCAACAAAAAAAGATGTGGGGTTTGTGACATGATTATAGAAGGAAACTTCTACAATTTTGAAAACCCCAAAATGAAATTCATAATAAATAAAAACTTAAACTGCAACTCCAAAAATGTGATTTATGTACTGAAATGCACAAAATGCAAGAAGTCATATATAGGTATCAGTCAACAACTAAACAACAGGGTCTCCCTACACAAAAGCAACATAAAATTACCAAACACAAAACTTTTTATATCACAATACATCTTTAAATGTAACCAGGGTAAATTTACTATTATGCCAATATATCAAACAGACAATTATTCCTACCTACAATTCCAAGAAAAAACTTCATAAAGAAATTTAAACCACAACTAAATAGATCCTAACCCCCACACACACACACACGAAAAAGCACACAACATGCCACAATACACATAATGACCAAATACAGTGATCAAACTATTCACATGCATGCACGCACGCTCACATGCGGGAGCACGAATATATATATGCACATATTGACAAAAGCATAGGAACTACTCACGGGCACGCACACAAACCCCACAAAACTTAGGAAGTATGTGTGTATGTATGTACGTATCTAAGTATGTATGTAGTCGTGTGTGTGTATACTGATTCCATGTAACTTGAGAAGTATGTGTATGTACGTATGTGTATATGTTTGTGTGTGTATGTACTGATTTCTAGTAATGGGGTGTGTGTATTTGTGTGTGTGTATGTGCGTGTATATGTCTGTGCGTATGTGCGTGTATATGTGTGTATGTGTACGAATGTGTTTACTAATTCCTCGTAGTGATACAGTGTGTATGCATGGAGAGGGAATATACACATATACACGCATGCTGATAGAAACACACGAAAATGGAAATAGATCTAAGAAAACACAGGGGTCATTAAAAGATAATACCGATAACTGCTGCAATCTTCATTGTTTTATGACCCTTCACCCAGAACTTTTCACTGCCAGTTCTAGAAAGGCATTTGGGTCACTAACAAAAAAAAAGAGAATGTTTCATATCGGGAATATTTAACATCGACAAACATAAAGGAGAAAAAATGAATTATTTGTAATAATATATGTAAATCTCCAACCTTTGCCTGATGACGGTCACGAGACCGGAAACACGTGTAGCAAAATTATGGAAAATAAAGCATAATATTTTTTTAAAATTCACATTATAAACATAAACTTTTGCGGTTTCTCTCTTCTTTTAAATATATATATATATATATATATATATATATATATATATATATATGTGTGTGTGTGTGTGTGTGTGTGTGTGTGTGTGTGTGTGTTCATATTTTGCGATGTGGATCGTGTAAGAAGTTTTCAGCTCTTTTCGTAAATGCTAATTATCAGTAAATATAATTATTAGTGCTATTAATAAATTATAAATTGCCACTATGTCTGATGGAAAAAAGTGCAGGTAGGTCAATGATTTTCCCTGCATATTCATCTTATTTTCTTATTAATAAAAATAAAATTCATACAAATGAATCATAGAAACTTATAGTTAATATAGTCTACCATCGTCAGACATTTTCAGGATTAAATTATACTTATTTGAAATTTATTGCGCAACCGGTGGCTCGATTGGGTCAAACTGTTTTATATTTATCCGTTAAACTATTTCAACAATACAATTGTACATTTGCACTCTATTCTTTGAACACTCTGACCAAGATCTGTCCTACATTAGGTTCGCACGCACTGTTCGAATACTCATACCTTTTCGATTGCACAACACAGATTACAATTTATTGTTGAATAATAATTATATCGCAACAAAACAACTAATTGTCAAAAAATATGGCGCCCTTAATTTTACATTTTGAGCAACGCCCGTCTCTATATCACAGTTGCGTATTCTAACATTTATTTTAATTTTTCTTTTCTTCCTTAATTTTCTAATGGTTACGAAAGAGGGGGTATGTTGTTTTGTACTTGAAAGAAAAAAAAGACAGTCGTTTGGCGGGTATCTGGCACTTTTCTCGAAAATCATACAGGTTTAATTTCAAGTCACTTGTTTTGGTAAACAAGTTGAAACGAAAGATGATTGCGTGGACATGGTGGCGGTGATGGTGGTGGTCTCTTACTATACATAGAGTGGAAGGTGCGTACAGACAGATATCTGTCTGTAAGCTTTTATACAGTTCGGTGGAGTGAAAGAGGACAATTGATTTTCTCTGCCTGTCCCTATTGACGTTTATAAATAATTTGTATATTTGCACAGTTAATTTGCGTTAAGCAGTGAGAATCATGCATAGATTGCTTCAGCGGGAAAAGCCAAAGTGACAGCACAAAGACTAATGGCGATAAAGCCAATTGTGGACAGTCCATGTTCTGAACAAACATGGAATCAAAATTTTTCAAAAAGTATTACCGTGTATGATAAACACCTGAGGAATGCCGATTGGTACAATAGCCGAAACGTCGTGACTATAACAACAAAGATGAGGAAGCTATTTCGAATAGAATGATATATTCGTTGGAAATAAAGCCATACCGCTTTTTACTGAGATGTAAATGACTTAAATGATTAAATTATCAATGACAAATTCAGAGCAATAGTTTTACTCATCATTAGCGAGCATTAAAATAGTTCGATCACTTTGTACTTAACGTCTAATATTGAGATCATTGATTATGCAGGGAGAGATTATAATTGCTGTATGGTATATGCGGGTAGCTTAGAGGTTATCGTCGCATAAAAAAGAATCAGCGAACCGTGTTTAAATTCTGAGCGACTTTTTAAAGTTCACTTTTCACTGATGCCTTTGCAAAAAATAAAAGCATGATCCATCGATTCTACGTGAATCCAACCTTTAGGCTAAACAGCAGAGCAGAGTGATCTCTCAAGGCTTGGTTCAAGGAGGACTACTTTGAATTCAAAACCTTAGAGAAAGCGACGGGAAACTATTCCCCTCTCACTCTCAAAATCATAATAACACAGGTATTAAAGAAAAAGGAAGTACCATGTCCAGACAGTATTTTCTAAAAGTGACTTTGGACTGAAAATGTTTACAATTTCTCGCACAGTCAGATTATAATTTTCATCAAAAACAGTCATGTATATATGTAAATCTTGAAAGCGACCTGTGGAGCAATGGGTCACAGTCTCAAGGTGCGCGGACCATGATTTCCTTAGTAAGTGTTTTTTTATTTTTTATTATTGGGTGGAAAACAGTTTTGAATTGAGTTCAGCCCTTCGAGAAACAGCCAGAGACCCTAATCTACTTAGATATTTTAGTCATAGCTAAGGGAGGGAAGAAGAAATGTATTTAAACATTTTCCAAGCGTATTTGAACTCGCCAGTGTAATCGCACTTTACGCGCCTGTGACTGAACACGTTGCACAATCCTCAATTGCATTTAGGAAAACTTGATTGTCTATCGAAGATAGTCGGTTAGATCGAAAGACATCTTTGAGGATATGACGAGTAAAAAAAAAATCACTACTATCTGGTAAGAATTAAGACAATAAAGTCTTAATCCATTAACAGGGCAAATGTTACTCGATGTATTAGGTTGGTGCAAAAATGATTTCGTTTTCTCACATAGTAACATATGTTAGAAAACGAAATTATTTTTGCACCAACCTAATAAATTATTTTTGTCGGCCATGTCAATTCAAAACATTCTTGAGAGAAACGAGGAAAGGTCAAGACTTTCAATTTTATATACAACTATGCGGTATATAATCAAACAAGAAGAAAAAACGAGATGAAATCTTTTTCTTTTTTTTTTTTTTCATTTTTAACAATTCCTCATTTCATCCAAGAATTAAATTGACTGTTCGTTGTGATAGATTAAGCGCTCTTGGGTGTCTTTATCCAATCTGTGTTAGTAAGTCTCTATGTTAAATATGATATTTATATGTTAGTAAGTCTCTATGTCAACGTAAATATTTTCCTACTGTCTGCCATCTTTGTTTACGTCATTAGAAGATTAACCTTTTCCCAGAGACAAACATTGTCAGGTCAATGTCAGATGTCACTTCTCAGCTGCAAAGTCCATTTATTTCTTATGATCAACTATAAACTGAAGCTCCTTATCCTACTGCAGTTGTTATACTGTTATCTGCACATATTTCTATATCCAACACTAGATAGATAATGTGGCCAAAACGATATTTTCGGCCAATTAAGTATAAGTTAATGTATGCATAAAGAAGGATCAATAATTCCGTATCCAGACCCCCAGAAGAATTTTTATCTGAAATCTTCTCTCTATCATTTTGGGTGTATGTCGTTAACATTCACCCGTAATTTAAGTCAAGGACAAGGAGTGGGATTATGATAAAATGTAATATTTGTTTGTGTAAAATAAATGTTTTTTTCTCTTCCTCAAGCGTCGAACTTGATTTGCATACCTATATTTACATGTACAGAACATAACTCCATTACCTACAATATTTTAGCTTACAACTACAGATTTACATCGCATTATCAAAAATTTTCTGTTTTTATCGTTAGATGACATAAGTAGCATTTAGATTTAACTAAATACATTGGAAATAGTTTTATTTTGGTTATACTCCATGTCAGCGCACTTTTCTTTTTTTCTTTTTTAATTTTGACAGTTTTGTAATTAGTTCTAAGTTCAAAGAAAGTTTATAATTAGTTCTAAGATCAAAGAAAATAAACTACGGTCTTGGCGTTTTGTCTATTGTTAGAGTAAATGTTAAATTTTCACTTTTACCATGAATCGTTATCTCCCACTGCTTTTCTTGCCGTCATTATTTCCTGTGGGTGTTAGATTCTCTAGGCCCTCTTTCCTCATTATGTATCTCAGAAATTCTAGATGTTTTTTTCTGATTGTAAGTATCAGTTACTTTGTTGAATCTGTTTTCCGTGAAACTTCCACGTTGTTGGCATGTTCTGTCTATGGTATTCTTGGCCTTCAACGATTCAACCACATCATTGTCGCTTCAGTTCTCTTCTTCATCTCTGTGCAGATTGTCCTGTATTCACTGCCATATAAGGAGATTCGATATTACATAGCAGTACATAACTATTTTCTTTGGTTTGAACGATATTTCCCAATGTTTTAATACTTAGGTTCCCTGAAGTCATCTTTCCCGGATGTCATCTCTCCCGGATGCCATCTTTCGATGTTCCTATGTGCTAGACGATTAATGTTTCATTTATTGAAATATTTCTTAATCATTTCCCTCTAAGCAAGGCAATAAAGCCACTAACACAAAAGGGAGTTACTGAGTTTGAGAGAATCTAATACAAATGACATTATTAAGCGGAGAGAACAATAAAAACAACAGGAATTAAGAAGACAGAAGATAACGATTGATATAGCATTTAAATTTTTGAAGATCAAAGTTGACTGGAAAGCAATAAGCCGGAAGTGAATTCCAAAAGCGAGAAGTGCGAGAGAAGTAGCTGTTAGCATAGAACTTACGGTTACATCTAGTCATTTCAACAGTAAAATGAAGAGGCCTTGAATCCAAACTAATACGACACTTAAACTCATAAAGTATAGATACCATAGAGTAAAGTAATATTTAGTTTCTTTTAATACAAAAATGTGGCACAAGGCCAAAACGGGGAGAGAATAAAGGAAGGTTGGTTTTCAATCTATCTTATCTAAAAGTAAGGAAGCCACGAATACTGAAACAAACATAGAACAGTATTTCTTACAGTCACCATAATACCTCAAATTCTCTATGTAGATCTAACTAGTTCCTATATGTACACTACCAAAGAGGAAAGTTAATCAGAATAATTACCACGAAAATATTTATAGAAGAGACACAGGGAATGAGCTATATTACGGCAGTGGGAAAGTAACTGAAGCTGAGTTGCTAGGTCAGGACCAATAACATTGCAGATTCTTCTTTGTATAATATCAAGAACCTCTAAATATATAGCAGAAACCTCAGACAAGGTGTGGCAGCAATATTCAAAGCATGGACAGATGGTAGACTTATACAAAATATGAAGAATGCGTTGCCCAAGTTTCCTTTATATGACACGCCTAATATTGAAATACCTATGGAATAGACTTTATGATTGTTGTTGTGTTTATTTCGGCTTGGTCGGAATTTTTTAACAACAATGGAGAATATGTTGTTATGCTCGTCGATAACCTTGAGCTGTGTTGTAAAACAAATGGCAAAACAGATTCTTTGTGGTTCCTGTCATTCTTAAAACTTTCTAGTTTCTCAACTGTTCTGTCTATGATTTCTCAGAATTCCTCAGTAG